>JBBCBC010000008.1:40048065-40223310 GCA_037126765.1 Stenogyne calaminthoides | reverse complement strand
TTCAAAAGCAACTCAAGAGCTCATTAAATATTATTGCAAATTGAAGCACTCAAAAAACCTAGAATTTCCCAAGTGTTTCACATTGGAAGAGCTCACTATTCGAAACTGAGTGATAGATATATCGAAAGCTTAGAAGAGATATCCTAGCCTTTGCATTAGTTCTTATTGTAAAAGATATCTCACCTAGTTGGAAACCAACCCAAAACCCAAACCCTTTGTTAAGGTAGTTTGTGTGTGTTTTTGTTGGTGAGTTAGAGTTGTAAAAGTTAGTAAGCTACTGATGAGTTAGCGAAAAACTCTAGAAAAGAAGTTAATAAAAGCTACTTGTGGTAGTCGAACACTTGTGTGTGTTAGAGTTAGTAAGGCTGCCGATGAGTCGGCCCGAAAACTCAAGGTAGAAAAGTGAGTAAGCTGGTGAGTTAGCGAGAAAAGCTTTAGGAAGTGGTTAAGAATTTCTCACGAAGATCGGAGAGAGTGGATGTAGGAGCTTGAGTCTCTGAACCCTTTATAATTGTTGTGTTGTTTTGCTTTTACATCTTTGCATTATTATACATTGCATGTTTTTCAGAAAGCATAGTTCAGCGATATTAGGTTAGAACAATCCTTTGAACTTGCATCAAATTGATCCACGACCTTAATCCTTTTTTTATTAAAGGGAAGATTTTTCGACAAAAGCTAAAACAGTATAAACTTAGGGCCACCATTCCGCTTTTGCTTGAGTAGCTAAACGAGATAGTTACCAAAAAGAACTAACTCTCTCTTTGAGGGTTGATAAGATAATTATATGATCCAGTGTTGGGATTATCTTGAAAAATATGCTTTTTACTTTGTATAATCGGCTGAATTTTCGAACTTATTTCTTGAAATAAATTGTTTATCATTGATGCTTTAAATATGATTGAATGTTACATATATTTCTTTGCATAAGTTGTTTGAATAATTAAATCGTGTTACATTGTAGTTAATTTAGTGATACGGATCACAAAAGATTAAATTAACGATCCTTGTAACTAAAAATGCGCCATTCCGCGACCTAGATGAAATGAACAACCCGTCACGAAAGGTTGAGGTGTAAGGCTCGGATTGGTTTGTCTTGACCAAGAGATTACAACTAGTGCATGGTGATCATTTGAATAGGACCTCTGAGGAGGATAAATTCTTGAGGCGAACAAGGAAGAATTAGACCTCGATGGTTCGTTGTTTCTTAACCTTCGTCCCTTAAATAGGATCCGCGTGGGATTGGTAACTATTGCTTTGACTTATCATGGGTAGCGAATCGGAGAGATTCAATACTTTTTATCTTGGGCAATATTATTGGTCACATATGATTGCTAAGATTTAATACAAAAATGAATAATGTATTATCTGAAATGTTTTGATTTGCCCCTTGGGAGGTTCATAAGCTTTATCATACCAAATCTTGCAAGTGGAATTAGTTTAGGCATGGATAATAATGTTGAACCGTTCCTTGACCAAGGACAAAAGATATTAGTTAATTAGAAAGCTATTTGATGGCTTGAATTAATTAATGGGCTGAATAATCTTAAACATGGGAAATAATGACCGGGAGCCATATTGGTTGTAATATGGGTTAAGATAGATAGTCTGATATTAATTATGTAGTGGGATTAATTAATATTTATGGGCTTGAATTATATTGTGGCTCAATATTAGATATTCAAGATCCATTAGAAGGTCCATCTTAATTCTCCTAAAAGGCCCAGTAGCCCAACAAATAGTCCATTAAGCTGAAAAAAGGTGATTAAAATAAAATAAATATTGTTGCTTATTTTTCCTCTAAATTTTTTGAAATTTATGGATAAAGAGGAGAAAGATTTTTATTTGAATTTTGTTATGGAATGAAGATATGTATTCTTGGAATACAAGATTATCTCATTAAATTCAAAAATCTCCCCTTGGTTATTCATTGAGAATTTGAAATTTTGAAATATAGTGGGCAAAAAAATTTTCTTGATTTTCTTGAAAAAGATATTATGGAAGATATGTATTTCTTGAAATACAAGAATATCTCATAAATTCAAGAAGATCGAATCTTTGAATCTTGCATCATTAAATTTTAAAAAAATCCGTAATTAGAGGAAGTGGGATTTTTGTGGAATATTTTAATTATGGGAAAAAAAAGAATATAGGAGATATATTCAAGATTTCTTGGTGATCAAGAAAAGTCTTTTCCCACATTGATTTTTCAACATAAATTTTGACCCCCCTCTCCTATAAATAGGGATGATTGTTTCATTCCCAAGTATAATTCCATGTCTTTGGAAAAATTAGCAAATCCACATAAGTGGTGCAACAAAGTTTATTTTTTCCTTTTTGTTAATTGTTAAACAAGTGTCCTTCCACTTAGGATAGTTGAGCAAGGGCTAAGGGAATACTTGGGAAGTCCTTTTGGTTAGTCCCGGTCAACCGAATTCACTACCATCCAGAGATCGTTCAAAAAACCGTAGTAGATTCACATCGTGGGTTTTCGTGGCTCTTTATATGCATGATATGTTGTTGCAATTATTATTTGAATTAATATAGGATTAATTCATGCTAGTAATAATTAAAAAATTAAATTTGTATTTAAATATTCACCCGAATAGATCGTGCACTCATTCCCCAACAATTGGTATCGAGCCCACGGTTTGAACTCTGAATTTTTTAAATGTAATTTAATTAAATGGACATTAAATTTGAAATTGGATAAATAGAACTGTTAGATACATTTTGCGGTATCAATTGTCATGGATTTTAATGTGTTTATTTATGCATGCATATAAATTATGGTTTTAATTAGATTAGATTCGGGATTTGTTTTTTGCCTAAATGAGAAAAATCACGAGTAGACTAGATTTGTTTGATTTGATCAATGTAATAGACTAGTCTAGATCTAGGTTTATTTATTTTTGTAAATAAATTGTAACGGATCGGGGAATGAAAAAACGAAAAATTAAAGGACAAAATCGAGCTAGGCTAAATTTGTGTGTGGCCGCTAATAGAAGGCGAGCAGGCAAACGAGCGAGGCGTCTTGCAGGCAGACTCTAAGCGCCTGTGATACCGTGCCTTTTTGTCGAATGAGACCGGACCCCTGGCATTGTATGCCTTATATGAGAAGAACAATCATGAAAATCGGGCGGCGGAGGTGGCGCGCGCTTCGGATCTGCGCGTGTCGCTTTGCCGAGGCTGCCGACTCTTGGCAGTGCCGGCGTGTCGAGAACACTTGAGCCGACCCGCCGGCGGTCTGCGCTGTTCTGAACCATGTGGCGGCGGATGATGGCGTGCATCCGATGCCAGTGCTTGGCGTGGCGTTTAGAAGTATTTTTTGAGGCGAGCAGGTGGGAGAAATTCGAGGCGTGTTTCTTCAAGATCAAGTCGAAAAAATCAAACCATGACAATTGGATAATTTGTGCCCAATATGTTTATTTTTACATTTTTGCTTGATTTATTTGTCTTTATCTTATGCTTTATTTAATTTGTTTAAATGTGTTTGCATGAGGGTTGCCAAATGGAAAAATCTCACCTTCAAAATTACTAAGTATGTTTAAATAATTAATTGACAATTTTATTAGGATAATAAAATTGAATTAAGATCTCCATGATTTATTTATTTGTGAATTCTTTTGGAGAAATTCCCCCAGCAGGGACTGTCGAAAAGATAGCTTTCACATGAATAAATTCCTAATGGATGATTGTGGGTTATTACTAGTGGCGGCGATGACCCTCCCAGCGAGGCTCGATCAAAGCGAAATAATAATCACATATTTAATCATGGTTATTACTTAGGTATAAAATTGATATGCATATACTTTCCCGAAGTCCTGTCGATTTTATATTGGTCAAGTGGGAACCAACTATTAATCTGGATATTAAAGGTTTGTAAATGTTCTTGTTTTGTAACACCTTGAATGTGTTTAAATAATGACCCACCAGCGTGGCTTATTTAAAAGCTGTTTTTTGAATGTTGGGCGATCATGTTCATATTTTTTGAGATTTTAATATGATGCATGTGATCAAACCTTGTGATATATTTGTGCTTATGCATATTATTATTTATTTGAGTTCATCACGTCGCAACCTTTTAATCCTTTTTATTATATACACTCAAAGAACACCAATTAAGCGGAAAAACTATAATGTTTGGAAGCGAAATATGAACTTTGTCCTACTGCACAAAAACATTATTGGATTCTTGATGTACCCAAAGCCGTAAACTTCTTGATGAATCAATGATCTTGTGAAGACATGAGTATAATTTTTTGGGAAGCGAGGCCAATGAACCCGTAAAGCGTGTAATCTTGACTTCCTTTGTTTGATGATTTGAAACACATTCATGAAGGTGTTGAGTCATTCTCTTGAAATTATGTAAAAGTCTTGAAGAAATGTTTTCAACAAAAGACCCGCATGATCGTCGGTTTAAAAAGCAGCGGCGTGGCTTTGGCTTGAAAATGGTGAGGAACACTGTGGGGAGCATGTTCTCGAGTCAAACACCATTTTTCTAAAAAAAGCGGCTTATCTCGGAACTAAGTATTGTGATGAGGCCCAAATCAATTTCTATTGCTTACTCGCGAGGAGCTTGATGGATTTTCTTTGTGGTTTTTGTGATGAGTGATCACATGTTTACTATGGATAATCTACAAAAGAAGCCTTGGAGAAAGTGGAGAAAGCATTTAGGAAAGAAAAGGCGAAGCATTGGTGACCAAAAGTCTTTTCTCGAGATCTAGGCGATGGAAGGCAAGTCTCGAAAAGGAAAGTGGTCGAGAACCAAAAGCAAACTCATCACTATGAAAAGTGAAAAAAAAGGTTATTAGGCTGGTTGGGTGTTAGAAGAACCAAAAGGAATATGTTTTAATTGCGGGGAGAAAAGGACATTGGAGGTCGACTGTTCCAATCCCAAAGGGATGGAAAGAAAAGGTAATTCTCACGCACTAGTTGTTTTGAAACTTGTTTAGCGTATGCCTCCCATTTGGTGGGTGGTGGATCGGGATCCACTAATCATGTTTGTTTCACATTCTGAGGGGTTCAAAGCGGACGGAAAGCAACTTAGTGGGAGTTAGGTCCTCATCACCTTTGGGTGATCTTCTGAGTGGCGGTGAAGCGATGGGAGAAGTGCTTTTGTCTTTTGAAAAGGCGAGTTTTAATTTTGAGATGTTCTTTCGTTCGGATTTTTTAGAAAAAATTAGTTTTTCGGTTTCTAAACTTTTTTATGATGGATATTAGGTTTACTTTTTAATAAAGTTGTTACCATTTTTCTTTTTTTGATAAATTTATCTATCATGGAGCGTTGTTGAATGATCTCTATCAGTGATTAGCGCACACCACTCACGAAATGTATCTATAACACATCAAGCTGTTTCGAAAAAAGCGTTCATCGGGGCGTGAGCGAGACACTTCTTTGGCATCTAAGATTGGGTCATATAAATCGAAAAGGATCGAAGGTTGGTAAGAGTGTCCTTCCACGGATAGTTGAGCAAGGGCTAAGGGAATACTTGGGAAGTCCTTTTGGTTAGTCGAGTCAACCCGAATTCACTTTGCCATCGAGGAAATGCGTTCACTTAAACGTAGATTCGCATCGTGGGTTTTCGTGGCTTTTTATATGCATGATATGTTGTTGCAATTATTATTTGAATTAATATAGGATTAATCCATGCTAGTAATAATTAAAAATTAAATTTGTATTTAAATATTCACCCTAATAGATTTGTGCAACTCATTCCCCAACACCAAAGCGCCTCGGGATCTCGATAAACTTCGAGGCTCGATTGGGATAATCTGAAAACTTAAAAAGCGGCTTCGGGAATCATTGTCTCGATAGACTTTGACTCGGGGGCAATCCGTGCTTCTCGAGGCAAAATCATCGGGATAACGACTCATCGACCTCGATGAAAGAAAAGTTTTAAAATCGCTGAACACGTGTATTCCCCCCCCATACGTGTGAGACTTCGTTAACTGGGACCAACATAATTCATCCAACAACAACATGCAAATAATATGCCGTAAAATATCTAGCATCACGGAATTTCTAGGAGTTTAAATAAGCGTACCCGTTGGAGGCGATCACGAGACGAGGCGAGAATCAAGTGTCTGGATACCCATCAAAGTCCTTCTCAAGTAATCCCAAGTCCTCGTCCAATAACCCGGTGGAAGGTCCTCCAATGAGCGATTTATAAAACAAGAAAAATAAAAATATTGTTGCACCACCTTTTGTGAATTTCTAATATTTCCAACACATGGAACACTAGTTGGGAGTGAAAAATTCATCCCCTATTTATAAGATAAGGGGGTTCGAAATTTTGAAGCATAATTAGGGCTAGGAAAGATCTTTTCTTGATCTCCAAGAAATCTTGAATATATCGATATATTCTTCTTTCCATGTGTGTTTTTTTCACAAAAATCTCACACCCTCAATATGGCCTAAATTTTCAAAAATTAAGAATAAAAATTTCAAGATTGGATCTTTCTTGAATTTATGAGATATTCTTGTATTCGAGAATACATATCTTCCATAAAATCTTTCCAAGAAAATCAAGAAAATCTTTCTTCCCTTTCTTATACAAGATTTTTGAAAATTCCTATTAAAAAAGCGAAGTTGGAGTTTTCTTGAATTTATGAATACATTATCTCCTTTCCATAAAATCTTTTCAAGAAAATCCTTCTCCCTCTTTTCTTTAATATTTTCGAAAATAATAGGAAATATTGCAACAATAAATTTATTTTATTTTAAAACACCTTTTATTTATTGGACTATTATTTGGGCTACTTGAGGGGCCTTTAGGATAATTAAGATGGACCTTCGATGGACATCCCAATTCGATATTGAGTCCTGATATAATTGACCCATTAATATTAATTAATACCACTATATAATTAATATTGCACTATCTATCGATCTTAACCCATATTACGGTAATATGACTCTCGGTTATTATTTCCCTTGTTTAAGATTATTTAGACCATTAATTAATTATGCCCTTTGAAAAGCTTTATATTAATTAATATCTTTTATCCTTGGATAAGGACAACCCACACTTTATTATCCATCTTAGGAAAATTAATTCCAAACTGCAAGATTTAGTATGATAAAGGTTAAGGGCCCAAAGGGGACCAATCAAACAAGACTTTTGCAAGCACCACGATTCTCTGTATTAATTTAGCAAGCTAAAATGCAATTAATATTATTGCCCAAGATATAGGGTATCAAAAAATCATGATGATTCTCTTCCCATTTATAAGTCAAAACAATAACTACTAATCACACCGCGGTCCTTATTAAGTGCGAGCTTAAGAAATCAACAACCAGCTTGAGGTCTAACTCTTCATCCCTTAAGTCGGTCTGAATGAGTTTATCCTCTCTGTGGTCAAAGCGGTAGCATCGAATACACTAGTGTAATCTCTTGGTCAAACAAGCGATTTGAGCCTTACATCATCAACTTACCAATAGATTATCGGGATCTATCTAAGTTGTGAAACACGCACTTTCGTATACAAGGCTGATAAAAGTGATCTTTTGTGATCTGGTATCACCACGTTAACTACAATGTAACGCTTACTTTCTGAGCGGTTTTGCAATAAATATATATAACATTCAATCATATTTAAAAACAATAGGTGATAAACAATTTATTTCGGTAAATAAGTGTTTAATACATAGGTTATACAAAGTAAAAGCATACTTTCACTTATAACCCCAACATAAATAAGTGGGGGATTGTTGTATATATATTTACATTCTATAATAAGTCGAGAGAAATCTTCTTGAAAGAGCACATTTGGTGAAGTTGCTTTGACTCTTGGGTTCAACATAACTATTAGGTTGAAGTTGCACCTTTTGATGAGTTAATTAAAATCATAACCTTTCGGTTGCAACCCTTGAGTATCTATAAATACTAGGGAAGTGTGGAGAGTTGAAGATATAAAATTATACTTTCTCGAGATATAGAAATTAGACTTTCTCGAGACATGGAGAAATCAATTTTCTCTAAACAACGAAAAACCAGTCTCTCTATACATCGAGTCTTCTATTTTGAGTTTTATATACACACTTGTGATTTCTGTTTCTGAAATTCGTTAGAGTGTAACTATCGAATTTCCGTGGAATATGTTTTGTATCCTGGAAGGTTAATTCCTTGTGAACCATTTACACCTGTGTGGGAGGTATTAAAGATAACATCGTTTTTCGGTGTGCCTAACCTATCATTAACTTCATTACCCACATAAAATATACAACAAAAACTCCACCATCGTCCAGATTATCGTTGCAGGACTGTCCCAACGCCGATCTTACCGTAAATATTATTCCAAAAACTTAATAGTCACATATACAGTTTGTCCCTTCAACTTCATGGCGGATCAATCTATTTGCAGAAATATGTCTCTTTGTGAATATTAGACAATTTTTTAGTTAATCCATGACGTTCTTCTATGGGAAGAGAATACACAACTCCCCCTCTCAACTATGCCCAAATCAATTTACATATGGTTTATTGATGGAATAATTGATCTACAGTTTGTCATTTTTATGCATAATATTACATGATATATATATATATATATATATATATTTATATATGTATATATATTTATTTTTTGGTGTTAAGGTGTTTGGGTTAGCAAAAGGTTTTTTCTTTTGTTCATGTTCATGTAGTAACACATTTTATGTCTATTACTATCACACATTTCTAATTCTAATTAATCGAGTTGCCAACAGAGGGAATGATCTTATTTTGTGTTGTTGTTCCTTCTAAGTTTGGATATTGTGTGTATTCATTGTTTCCATTTTGATTGCAAATTAGGTGTTAGTATAAATTTTGTGTCTAATCGTATCATAAATATAGTAATTCTTCTAGTAACGTAATTCCTGTTGGTCATAGAGCGGGTTTCAGTAGGAACTAAAAATTTGCGGGTCGCGAAGTGGGTCAGTAGGTTGCCATTAATAAAACACACACTTGAATCCTTATATACATATAAAAGCTAATTATAACTAATTGAATGATATAGCTTGATGGTTTCGAGTCTTTATTTGACACAGTTGGCCACACTTTGACACCTACTAAGCATGATTTTGCATCTTATTTTTCTTCTTCGTTTTTTCACATTTTTTAATAAGATTTGTTTTATTTTTTTGCCTCAAAAAAGTCAATTTTTCTATATTTTCACCTTATTTTTTCTTCATTTTTTCACATTTTTAATAAGATTTTCTTTATTTTTTTCCCTCAATAAAGTCAATTTTGCTATTTTTTCTTTTTAATTATGTTGTTTTTCTTCTTCTTTTTCCGTAATTGTTTTTTGTGTTACCATATGAATAAAACTGTAATACTCATACACACAACATATAATTTTTTTTCCATTTTTTTTATGTTACTACATTAACTAAGTGTAGGTACTCATAGACACAAGATGTGTTGCTAAATGAATAATTTTTTATTTTAATTTATTAAGTTGCTTTCTTTTCTTCTTTTCAGTAACTTTTTTTGTATTACTGTATGAATAAAATTGTGATATTCATAGACCTGAAATGTGTTACTGGATGAAAAAAATTCAATTTTATTGATCTTTTAATTTAATTTTATTTTTTCATTTTTTTTATTAATACATGAACAAAGTGTGATGCATATTGACATAAAAATGTGTTATAACATAACAAAAATCAATTTTGCTGATTTTTTAGGTTTTTTATTTCTACAATTTTTTTTTGTTACTATATGAACAAAGTCTGATACATCACAAGATGTGCTACTACTAAACAAAAATTAATTTTACTAATTTTTTATGCTGCTTTTCTTTTTTTCTACAACTTTTTTTTGTGTTACTAGATGAACAAAATGTGTGGTACTGATAGACACAAAATGTTATACTACATGAATAAAGTTAAATTTGTTTTTTTTATACTGATATAATTTGACTCCATATTGCACATGCAATATTTCACAAGAGAATCTCTCATCCCCGAATATGAGTTCAAGGGAATTGTTTTCTCCAAGTGTAATATATGAAGTGTGATTATTTAAAATATGAAGCATTATTTTTTTTTAATCTAATTTTATGTGTTGTTCTCTTCAAAATCATAAATAGTAATACTATATATACTAAATAGTGACATTTTGTATACTACTAAATGAAAACATTTTAATGAGGAGAAAACCTCAATTCACATAAGCTTATATGGGTGAAATTTCGTGGGAGACAATATCACGATACGACCGATATCACTTGCATTTCTCATTCTTCTTTTTATTATGTTTTGTGGCTCCCAACCTCTATTGATTCAGGCTTGCTACATTGTTGCTCTTGGTAGGTATTTAGGCTTTGCTACTTGACCTTTGCATTGGCTATGATTCAGCTTAAGCTTTAGGAAATTGATTATACATAGGTTTGTCTTGTGTGTGCCTTACTTGTTATACGTGTTTACTGCTTTGGCACGTGTGCCTTGCTTGTAGTTGCTTTGTGCTTGGGCCTGTGTGTCTTTCTTGTTTAGTGCTTTGGTCGGTGTTGCCTTGTGTGTTACTTGTTTACTGCTTTGGCCAATGTGCCTTATATGTAACTTATTTACAGCTTTGGCCGGTGTGTCGTGATTGCTTGTGTTTTTGTTTGCTTGGGTGTTGGTTCTGTCATGGCTCTTGTCACCCGTCCCGTTCATGATGTCCCTAACTCCCACACTCGATTCTCGTCCCCTCATTCTACTTGCCATCTTGGTTCCCTGCCCACTTCTAAGGCTACAGATTTGTGTCGGTGGAAGGTTTCCCTTGTAACAAAAAATTATAAGGGATCCCCAGATGGTTTTGTGGGAGAGTCTGGGGATAATATTGATCATCTTGAGATTTCCAATGAACCTAAACCCCCTAGGAAAAATGCTCTCAAGGGTAAAAATATTTTATTGGAGGCGAAAATCCTCCACTTTGATAACCACAGTGACTCGGTCACCCTCGACACTTCGATTTATGTGATGTGGATATTGGTGGGAAAAACTATCTTGCGGGTTGTGTTACAGGGAAATTCCCAGGACTTAAAGCCATTTAAAAAATGGTAGATTATTGGAAAGTTAACTATGATATCATCTCACATACTGATGGGTGGGTGATATCCAAATTTTACGATTTAACTCAGGTTGACAAAATCTTTCTTAGTGGTCCTTATCATATTTTTGGGAGGACAATTTTCCTCAAAAAAATGTCTAAAAGATTAAACTTCAAGAAAGTAGATCTTCATTCTGTACCTACTTAGGTTAAATTACCCGCACTTGATCTTCAGTGTTGGAACTCTCGTGCTATAGGTAAAATCGTTTCCACTTTTTGTAAACCCCTCAACATATGTAGATCGACTCTCAAGAAAGTCGGTTGACCTATCTTAGGGTTCATGTACAAGTGGATGCTACCAAAGAGATTCCTCCATCGAACTTGCATTAATCTTCTAATGGTACTCAATATCATCAGAAATTGGAATTTGATAGCAAGCCAAAATATTGTACTAAGTGCCAAAATTTTGGTCATTATATTGTTGCTTGTAGTAGTATGCCGTCTCCTAGCAAGCCTAAAAGTTCTAAGGTTGTTATGGAGTGTGTCAATAAGGCCAAGGAGAATGCTCCATCTACCTCTAAGGGGGAAGAATGATATGTTCTCCCTAAAGGAGATGGTGTTGTTAAGCATACGGGTGTGAACGTGGTGATGAAAACTACCCCACCGTGTGCTGAAACAACCCTTCCTTTGGGGAAATTACAAGTTGTGGACTTTGATTCAAGCGATATTAATTGCCCTTCTGTGGGGTCTAAAATTGTTAATGTTGTTGTGTCCACCTCTAAGGTCCTCAAAAAGTTCATGTGTAAAGGTAGTCTTAAAACTCTCAATGTTAAACATTTTAGCCACATCTCTACTTGTGCTTCCTTTGCTAAGGAAAAATCAACTCCTTACTAGATGCACTTGACGACCCTTCAAATCCCTCTCTTTATGATGGGGTTACTACTTTCTGAGTAAGTTACATTGTTGAAAAAAAGCGAAAAAACTTCGTTTTATTCTCAAAATATTAAAGCAATTACTTGAATTTGAGTGGTTTTGTAACACCAAGTTTTTTTCATAGCTTGGTGAAGCGGAATGCTTCTCGTAATCACATTTACTTCATTACCAAAAGTGATGTTTTGCTCACTACTTCTCCTCAAAAGAGCTCTCATGTGCTTTTATTGACTATTATGAGGAGTTGTTTGAGTCTAGCTTCCTTGTTCTCCCCCACGGACCCATCTATGTTTCTTGAAGGCTAATGCCTTCAAGATGATGATCTCTCTTGTCGGATTAGACTACGTACTTGTCTGAGGATGTTAAAGAGGCTATGTTCTATGTTGGTGATGAAAAGGCTTGGGGCACGATGGTTATGCTTCTCACTTTTTCAAAAAAAACTTGGAATATTGTTGGTGAACATGTGATAGAGGCCATTCTTAAATTTTTTAGGGAATGACAAATTACTTAAACAATTCAATACTACTATAATTTCCTTGATTCCAAAAAAAAAAAAAAAAAAAACAATATCATTTTTGTGTGATTTGGACCCATTGTTTGTTGCAATGTGATTTACAAGATGTTGGTCGGTGCAAGCAGAGTCTTTTGCGTGTATGGGGGAATACTGCGTGTTCGATGTTTTTAAAACTTTTTTTTCTTCTTGAGGTCGACTTGAGTGAGATAATCTGAAAGATTAGGTTACGAGAAGCCTGAGATCGCTCTGAGTCAAAGTCTCTGAGAGGCGGTGATCTGGTTTGCTTTTTGAGAAACCTCGGATAATCCCAAGCCCGAGTCACGAGTGTCGGAGATCTGAGTTGCTTGGATCGGATAACTAACTTCTTGAACCCTCGGAAAAGTAAGTTCGGTTTGGTAACTATCTGTTTACAAAATACTTTCGGTTGTGAAAATAGTTGGCCCTTAGTTTATACTTTCGTTTTAAGCTTTCTTTGAAAAACCTTCCCTTTATGAAATAGTGATTGAGTGTGATTCACTTATGCAACCCGGTTGGATTGATTCCAGCGAATATCGATTGAAAAGTATGCTTTCAAAATCAAGACAATGCAACGGATAAGCCGAGATAAGGAAAGCGATAAAGAACACAACAATTATAGTGGTTCGGAGACTCAAGCTCCTCGTCCTCTCTCTCGACTCTTTAGAAAAATTCACTATCAACCACGAGCTTTACGACTACCTCGTGGTTTACTTACTCAACTTCGTACTGAGTTTTTACGACTACTCCACGTAGTTTACTTACTCAACCCCGACCTTGGCTTTTACGACTACCTCAAGTAGTTTACTTACTCAATCACACACAAGCTTTGAGGACTACCCAGCATGGCTTACTAACTTCTCCTCTAGAGTTTTTCGACTACTCGCGTGGTTTACTAACTCTTTACAACTCTTCTCACCAACAAACACACTCCAACAACCTTCTCAAGGGTTTGGGGTTTCTTGGTTGGTTTCAACTAGGATGAGATATCCTTTACAATAAAAGCGCAATCTGAAAGGGTTAGGATATCTCGACTAAGCTTTGGATAATTCTTATCAAGCTAGGCTTAGTATAGTGAGCTCTCTTGAATATCGAAGCACTTGGGAAATTCTAAGTTTTTTAAGTGCTTTCAACTTTAAAAAGAATAAGTTTGAGCTCTTAAGTTTAGTATAAATTTCCCGTAACCTTACAATGTAGAGGGTCACCGGTATTTATAAGCGTACACCAAGGTCACTCTTGAAAACTATCCGTTGGAGAGGCGACCGTGAGTTCCCTCTTGTGGTGTGTGAAAGCGGCTATATTTAGGGTTTGAAACTCCCCTACACTTTCTAAGCAATAGCCTTTCATGTTCTTAGGTCTTCACTTTTTGCGATCTGGAACTTTTGTACATTTGACATCCTTTTAGAGAGACACATCCTTTTGTCGATGTCGGTATAGTCTGATGTTGTCTTCCTCTTTTTGACTTTTGTCTCGATTAAAAAGGTAGACACCTTCAGCGGCTCTTTTGGTTACAAACTACGAGTTTGATATAACCTTAACAACACTTCCGACTTAGTTCCTTTTATGCGCATTTGAATGTCTTGGCAAATATCTATTTTCTAAGGAATCGCGATCTTCTCGATATTGCATCCTTGAGATAGATATATTGATGCCTCGGAACATTCGAGGTTCATCTTGAGCATTGATATATTCTTGAGTCTTGATAATTCTTGTGCCTCGATATTCTTGATCTTGATTTCTCGATCTTGATCTTTGTGTCTTGAGTCTTACGAGTCTTGAGTCTTCGAGTCTTGAGGTCTTCTGAATCTTTGTAGTTTATCTTGGTGATGTCTTTGAGTCTTCTCGTGAGTCTTGATTTTCTCGGTATCTCTTTTTGAGTCTTGATAACTATCTGAACTATATCTGCTGACTATACATTCTGCGAGATAACATCTGACAATTCTAAAAAAGCGAATCTGACTCGACTATCAAGATCATTACGAACATGTCATACTCGGGGTTTTTGGGATCTAATCAAAATCATAAACCTTTATTAAAATTCATCTCCCAACAATTTCCCCCTTTTTTTGATGATGCAAAAACCTATCTTGTTACAAACAAATAACCTATACTCGGGTTTGATTTATCTATTACAAGATTGGTTGTCTCCCAACAATTTCTTAAAATCGAGAAAAACTCCCAACAATTTTAGAGTTTCTCAGCGGTTTAATCATTGACAATTTCTTGATAATGAATCTCTTTAACTAGTTCATTACCAAATACTTAAACAATTTCTCCCTTATCAACATCTGATCGATTCGAGACATTCATTCGGGCATATCAAAATAAAAGACATGTAAATAAGATAATGAGATATTATCTTTTGAGCATAATGATAAATCTTCATTGATGATTGGTATCCGTTACATATTACAATGAGTTTATCAACAAAATCAAAAAACCAAAAATTTAAAAGATTACAAAATCTTACGAGTCTTGATCTTCTTCTATTTTTGGCTCTTGGTCTTACGCTCTTGATTTTGCTTCATTCTCAACTTCATCAGCGGGCACCTCCAATTCAAACATTCCGAAAAATCTCTTCTTGACTCATTTCTTTCCTTGATGATGTCGGGACTATTTCTGTTAGACCCATCGACCCGGCATCTTGAGCAATCTCTTGAGTAATGGCCTTCTCATTCACTAAGCCATTATCAAGTTTTGGAGGTGGATAGGAATATGGACGGGGGCTACTATCGTACCTCTCCTTCATCCATAAAAGTTAATCGACTCTGTAGATACTTTGGATAGAAGATAAGAAGGTATTCAATGAAAGTTTCATTACGATCACGAGCTTTCCCTCTCCATTCCATGAGAACATCATAATTGAACGGAAGGTTCTCTTGACTTCTTCCACATATCGTTGAGTTTGATAGGCATCCATTTATCAGCGTGGGGCCACTTTAGTGCTTTTGATGTTCCTTTCCTCTTGCTCGCCAACTTCACGAAATCACTCCTTAACCTTACGCTCTTCCGTCTATCTTCTTTACGATCCTGAGGCGTTCACGAGACCCGGCGGCAACTTTCTTAGCTTGTTCTTCTTGGAGTGTCTTGAGCATTTCTCTTGTTGAAGACTTTCTTACGAGGTTGAGACTTCGATTCCTTTGGTTTGTTCTGTTTCTTCATCATCGAGAATCGGTTTTCTCTGGATTGGCTTAAAGCCTTCATTGCGCTTGCTTTCGGTTTGAACAACGCCCAGGCTTTCCTCTTCATAAGCGATTCAGCGGCGGCTGGCTTGTTCCAACCTTTGCTCCGGCCTTTCGGTTTCTCTCTTGCAACATCAAGCATAGCTTTCGAGAAAACTTCGAGTGTAGATGGATACTTTTCTACTGGCGAACTTCAACTTCTTAGTAACCGACTTTTTTAAAGGCTTTTGCTAGATTATACATTTCGGCATCTTTACGAGCCTTCTTCTCCAAAATGCGTGCCATGAACTTTCGAGATCTTGACTTCCTTTTCCCCCTTCTTGCTTTATAGTAATTTGAAAAAGCTTTGGAGAATCTTTGTGTCCATGTGATATTGCTCTTTGCTCACCTGGCCAATTTCTCACCTTTATCTCGATCTTGTTAGTCTTCGGCCTCCTTAGATGGTTCTTGGCCCAGAAAAATTCTTGAATAAGTGGGCAAAGCCCGGCGAAGAAGTCTTCTTTGAACATCTCTGTCATCTTGGTCATGAGCATTGAGCTCATTTCCTCAACAACGAGACTTGATTAGTACCTCATTCTTTTATGCGGTTTCACCTCTAGGAAATCGAGAACTCTCTGGTGTTTTACTGCTTGAGTTCATCACTTAACTTCGGCCTTAACTCCCTCCGAACTTCTCATTCGACTTTCCTTCCATGGAGGTCATCTGGGTGGTTAGAGTGTTTTTAATTTACACCGATTCGAAGAGTGACTAAGGCTTTCCATCTTTTGAGCTTGATTGGTCAGCGTCTCTTCCATCGAGCAATCTTGATCATCATTGGCTCAACCTTCTCAAGTTTCTCTGCTCGGGGGTGAGATCAATCTCGGGAATCTTACGCACCTCTGTCTTTGTCGATCATCTTGAGCTTGACTTCATTACGAGCTCGGTCTCCAGTGCGCCTCGATCTGAAGAAATACTATCATCGATCGATGTTGACTAATTCGAGTTGATCGACCTTGAAGTCTCCTTTTCAATCTGAGGCCCTTCTCAACATCTCCACTGTTGGTCCCCATCTCCATCTTGAGATTTGTCTCCATTGTTTGGGGCACCAACCCGGTTGCTCTCCTCTCGGCCAACTTCCTCGAACCAGCTCATCAAAATCGGCGTTTTTCATCTGAGCTTTGTCGCTTGAACCACGAAAATCGGTCAAAAAAGGCATCTCCTCATTCCACCCGATCTTCCCCTCTAAAAGCGATATCAAGCATCTCGGGAAGAGTCGATTGAGGATGAATCTGATTGTCCTTAATCTGAAGAAAATATCTTGCGGATCGGGGTATGAAATTTGAGCTTCGAGTGTCGGTCAAGTATGAACCGTTCACTTTTGCTCCTCCGCTCGCCTTCTTGACCTCGCCCTTCTTCCATCTCGGGCTCTACGGTTCATTTGAAGTTTACGCTAAGGGATCAAAAGTAGATCCTTTCGGGGCTCATCAAAAATATTACGCTCTGAGTCTCGGCTGACATCGAAGTTTGTGCGGTCGGTCCTCGGTTTGCATCTGAGTGGGTTACGAGGCTGGCGGTATATCCTCGGTTTAGTCGAGTTGGCTCGTCGGTGGCGTGCACATCTTGAGGATCGACTCTGGTGGCTCTTACATGCGAGCACACTTTGCATCCCGAGTTAAGCATCTCTTGGAGTCTGAGCTCCTTTGAAAATTTCTGAGAAATTTTATACATCTTGGCGATGTCTCGAGCACCTCGAAAAAGACACGCTCCTCGGTCGATCCTGTGTCACGGAATAACTGAGCCAACACTTGTAATGGTGAACTCGGCGGTTTGGCCCTCGGGTTGAATCTCTTGAGAATCACTTCCATCTTCATCGGTGAGAACCACCAATCTTCTGCGTTTTGGAGCAAGATCATACATTTTCAACATCTTTGCTCCTGCTCCATCTTTGCCTCCAACAACACCTTCCCCCACTGGTTTGTTGGGTCTCTTTTTCGGCCATTGCGGAAGGTGATTCTACCTTCTTTTCTCTCTTCCCACGATGACTGCTTCCATGCGGCAATGGGTTTAAGGAGAATTTTGGACTTAGGAAATGGGGTCGAATTGGCGAAGATATCCTCCTCCTCTCTCGCACATCTCCAAAATGTAAGCAATTTTGGTGGCATGGTGGATCTTGCCTTTGATTGAGATCGCCCGTCAATCTTCCTCAAAACTTTAGTGCTGCTTTCGCTCACCGTCTGAATCGGGAATTTCGGCCGGTTGAAATCTGTAATGGGTGAGGCCTCTATCGCCGCCATCAATCCCGAGCTTTGGGGTCTTGATCTGCTCAAAACTCCCCACAGACTCATGATGCACTTGCTCACAATATCCATCAACACCGCGATATTGTGGCTTGGTTCACCTTTTATGCGATGTCGCCTCAAACTTAACGAGTTCTCGGCAATCCTATCTAAGTACTCTGCTCTCTCTCTGCGGACATATCGTCGTAGGATCCTCTCCTCTATCCACGAGCTCAAAAACATCATTGATTTTTTTGAAACTATATCTGATCTCTTTCAAAATCGGCGTATTTGGATGGTTGCTCTAAGTGTGATCTGATTAACTTAGAATGCATACAACCCTCTTCATCTATCTTGATTCTGAGATGAATTCGATTACCTCTTTCGCAAACTCTTGATGCAGTGGGTTTTGCGACTAGTTGGAATGAGTTTAGCGATCGAATCATATCACGAGCCTCCTCTTACGGCTTTGAGTTGGTTGTGCTTTTCGGTGAGACAACGAACTTCGTACCCGCGGCTTGTTGGTTTTACTAATCTCTCGAATAGGGTTGGAGCCATTTTAGAGTTTGATTGAAGAAGTGAAGCTTTAGGGTTTGGAGAATTTAAATGAAAGGGATTTTTTTTAATTGCGGAGGATTTGGAAGCGAAGGGTTTGATAAAATTTTGGCTTGAATGGCTGATTGGGGTTTATATAGCCTTGAGATGCGTGGGGAATCGTGTTGGTTAGGTGAGTAACAACTTTTGAGATTAATCTCGATTAATCGGGTATCTGAACAAACGATCTCCGAAAAAGTAAGCCGCTGAAACATCCTCATTGGTCATTAATGTAGCGAGCATTAAATATTTGACCCTTCTTCGAATTTAAAAGCGATCCGCCCAAAAAAACATTCCTCGGTGTTTTTATATTTATTGCGAATGATTACTAAATTTACTTGAAGCAATAAATGGATCGCATAGTCATTACTTCTTGGACCAATTTCCCTCTGTCGGTCTTCTTGATCTTGACCTTGATAAAATGTCGATTATATCTTGAAATCTTGAATTGGTTCGATTATCTTCTTGAGTTTTTACGAGACTTCGATTCGATATTTCCATTTTATCTGAGCTTCTCGGAAGGATTACGAAAAACTTCATCATCTGAAAAACCTTCAATTTTGATTTTATTCTATACACCTAGTTCTAGCATCCTAATTCAACTGAAAGTTCTTGAAATCTTGATTCATGAAAGTTTAGTCAAGATATTAGCTCTCTGCTTATCGGTTATGAATTTTCTCCATCCTTATGTCCTTCTTCTACCGACATGATCTCGATGAAGTGATGTCGATATCCACGTGATTGCATCGGTGTGCAATCTTTTTTTTTTTGAAATAGCAATGACCTTATTATTGTCACAAAATATTGGTACTTCATTGGCTACAACTTTATAATCCCTCAATTGTTCTGCATGCCCCAAAAGAATGCATGCCTGACTTCCTTCTATGACCATATATTGAACCCAATGGTACTTGTTGCTCTTTTGAGGTGCATTTCTTCGAAAACAAGATATCGACTTGCTTCAAAGAAATTGACAAGTTCTGAAGTGGACTTTACATCAATTACGCAACCTCCATGTCGACATCGAGTAACCACTTAACTCTGGGTTATCATCGGTTTGGATACCATAATCCTCTATTCACTTTGTGCCTTTAAGATATTTTTAATTATCTTTTGGCGACCTCCATGTGACTAGCCTTAGGATTAACTTAGTATCTTGCACATATCCCAACAACAAATGTTATATCCGGCCTACTTGATGTGAGATAGAGCAATGATCGATGATTCCTCTATAATCGGTATGACTTCTTGATTTGCCTTGAAATCGGGATCCATCTTGTAGTTAATATTCATAGGAATCTAAGCGCATTGCAATTATGTACACCATATTTGGCAATCGGATCTCGGTGTACTTTGCGGTTGATGAATATTCCTTCCTTTGATTGTTTCACTTGAAGTCTGAAAAAAATTCATCTCTCCATCATTGACATCTCAAACTTGCCTTTCATCGGTGTTGAAAACTTTTCACCGGTGATGGTTTGGAGATCAAAAATGATGTCATCAACATATATCTGAACTAGTAAAATATCTTTCCCATCCTCTATCACGAGCGAGTTCTATCAGCATTCCTTTGACAAAACCATGGTCGATGAAAGCAGAAAAAATCATACCATGCTTTCTGGGTGCTTGCTTAAGACCATACAAAAGCTTTTCTTAGCTTTGTAAACTTGGTCATTACATTTTGAAACGGGGAGGTTGTTCCACATAAACCTCTTCTTTAAGCCGCCGTTTCGAAATGCACTTTTCACATCCATCGATGGGCTGTGAACTTCATGTGGGCGTATATGCAAGAAATAATCGATGGCTTCTAGTCTTCTGCAGTGCAAAGGTTTCATCATAATCGAAGCCTTCTTCTTGGGAATAACCTTGTCTGACTAGCCTTGCCTTGTTTCTCACAATGTTGTTGTTTTCATCTCTTTTGTTCTTAAAAACCCACTTGGTTCCAATGACATTGTGCCTTTTCGGTCTATCTACTAGCTCCCATACTTCATTCCTCGAGAATTGATTATTTCATCTTGCATGGCGATAATCCGATGAGAATCTTGTAGAGCTTCACCAATCTCGGTGGGTTCTTTCTCTCGATAGGAAAGCGGCGAGAATAGTGCACTCTCTCCCATGGAACCTTCTAGTCTTAACACCTTGGGTTAGATCACCCACAATAAAAGCTTGTAGGATGGCTATCTAACCATTTCCTTCTTGATGTTCCCCCTTCATGGTATCCTCAACATTTGAAATGTTAGGTTCGATTAAATCGACAAACTTAGGGAACAACAAAAGCGGGGAAAAGGGAATCATCTTCCTCGGAAATTCTATTGAGAACATTGTCGAGAGACATTTGTTCCCCTTTGGTTGATAGATTGAAATTTGCCTCGATTTGTGACCACATCTTCATTGGCATCACATACACGAGTCTAAGGCGGTGTCTGCATTTATTGGTCACCTTTGGGTGTTGGTTTTCTGAGTCTCACCATCTGATTTCCATCACGAACTTCTTTATCTAAAATGCAGTCACTCGATCATAGATAGTGGTGACTTATTCTTTTCGGGTTTAGGTGGATGATTTATCTTTACATTTTTTGGGCTTAATCTGGTGATCCTCTTAGTCGATTCATTTGCATCATGTTCTGTTTCTTACGAACACAAAAGCAGTTCATCAAAAACAACATGAGGTGTTTCCTCCACAATAAGAGTCCTACGGTTGTAAACTCTCGAAAGCTTTACTAACTTGAGAATATCTAAGAATATTCCTTCATCGACTTTACTATCAAATGTTTTCAAGCGATCTTTACCATTATTGTGTATGAAACACTTGCAACCAACCTGAAAAAAAAAAAAACAAGCTTCCTTTCATTCCAAAGCTCATAAAGGCGTTTTGCCTTGACTTTTTGTCGACATGGATCTATTAAAGTAGCATGCGGTGTTGGACTTGACCCAAAATCTTTTAGGAATATCGGCTTGACTATCATTGTCCTTCTTGAGAACTTCTTTCGAGTTACATTCCTTCTTTCCGACAACACCATTTTGTTGAGGGGTCCTTGCGGTGATGTTTCATGTAGAATTCCATTTCTTTGCACAATAATCGAAAATGATATGATTTATAAATTCGGTTCCTTTATCGGATCGATTTTGACCACACTCGATTTTTTCTCAATCTTGAGCCTTTTCGGTAACTCTGGCGACTTTATACGAGTCTCTTTCTTCTTGAGTAAGAATATGACCCAAATATATCTTGAGTAGTCATCAACTACTACCAATGTGTATTTCACGCCATTAGTGCTCCGCGGGTGTTATAGGACCAAACATATCCATATCTGGTAAGTATTCTCTCGGTAAAAACTTCTACTTTGCTTTTAAATGATCTTTGACTTGTTTTCCTTTACATGCGCATCACAAATGTGTTCCTTCTTGAACACTTCATTAAAGCAACCCTCTTCTGAGAGCTAATCTTGCAAGCTTGTTCGGGGTTTTTGAAGTTTAGGTGATTCATTCTTTTTATGCCATAGCCATTTGGTATCTGTGGAACTTTTAGCAAAGAAACATGTATCTTTAGGAGTTGAACTCCAATCGACCAAGATACACATTCCCTTTTCTTGTACCCGGTCGATAATACTTTACGTGATGTATCATCTTTCACAAAACATAAGTTCTTGGAGAACTCAACATTGAAACCTTTATCCGCGAATTGGCTAATTGAGAGCAAGTTATGCTTCAATCCGGATACATATGAAACACCATGGATATGAGGCCCAGTCGACTTCCAAGTTCCATATCCTTGATCTATCCCTTGGAGTTATCTCCAAAAAGTGATCTGTGGGCCTCTTTGTTCAACATAGTCCTTTGAGCATCTTCTTGAATCTGTCATATGTCTTGAGCATCCTTTGTCAAGATACCATACATCGGGGCTTTTTCATCTCTGCTCATCGATGCCATGTGATCTTTCATCGACTTAGTGCCCTTGTTTTCCTCCTCCTCAATGGCCATCGGGGCGGATGTCATCACTTTCCTTTGTCGAGAATATCTCATCTGAAGAGCTAGATCCCTCCTCGGGGTGTTCTTCTTCTATGAACCATGGCCTTTTTTGCTTGAGAACTTACGGTCTCTTATAACTTGCCTTTCTCTTCTCTCCTTAGCACTCAAATCTGGACAATCATCTTTGGAAGTGACCTTTCTTCGGCGGTTATAGCATCTGTTGGCATCATC
Organism: Stenogyne calaminthoides; assembly: GCA_037126765.1. Classification (NCBI taxonomy): domain Eukaryota; kingdom Viridiplantae; phylum Streptophyta; class Magnoliopsida; order Lamiales; family Lamiaceae; genus Stenogyne; species Stenogyne calaminthoides. Next base: position 40,200,608 of record JBBCBC010000008.1, on the reverse strand, counting down.
ATCTGATCATTTTCTTCTTTGGACTTGGAGTCCTTTCTCTTGGATGAAGATCCTTGACTTTCGAGTCTTTCTTCTTCTCATTTGATCGTCCTCGGGTTTTTCTTCCCGGTACTGTGGTTCTGTAATAGCTTTTGTATTTTCCAAATCTACTATTGAGTCTATCAAACCTTCTTGCCATCGGTCTTAGCTTTTCCTCAAGCTCATCACGATTTTTGGCATGGGGTTCTCGAGACTCTCTAGTTTCTGAGTTTTTATCTTTGGCTTTTAAAAGCCACATTCTTACTCGATGAAGAATCATCTTTCTTTGTCGGCCTTTTTGGATTTCTTATCAATTACAAATTCATAGGCTTTTCATTTCATAGAAAAACTTGTTGGTAATGCGTTGAGTTAATATTCTTGGTGTTTTCAATCACCCTTTGCATGAATATCCCGTTTCTTAGACAGACCTCTAAAATTTTCAATCAACTTCTCTCTGTGGGTATTTCTTTCCAAGTGCATTTAGATCATTCATGATCTTTAGTGAATCGACTTCGGTTTGTCTATTGATTCACCATCTTCCATTCAAAACTATCAAACTTTCCAATTGCCCTTTGAAAGTTTGTTTTCTTTTATATATGATCGTGCCTTGGCACATAACATCTAGTGTATCCCAAATCTCTTTAGCGATATTACGGTGAGAGGTCATTCCCATCACACCATCATCAATTGTGTTGTATAGTGTGTCTTTTGCAATGTAGTCTAGATTGACTAACTTTCTCTCCTCGAGAGTCGGTTGGTCATCGGACTTAGAAATCTGCTCTCTAGGATCAATTCTCTCATCTTACATTCCTCAGGGATTCACTGCGATGGCTGGAATGGTCCTTGAGAGACCACTCTCCACATCGCTCATGTTTGGAATACAGATGAGCTTTGCATTCTCGATCTCCATGGGTCATAGTTCTTCGGCGAGAACATGAGAAGTTTTTAGAAGACATTTTTTACGATCTCTTGAAAAATAAAAAAGTTTAACAAATAAGATCGATTCGGATAGACCCTGGTATTTTTGAAAAAAAAAATAAAACTTTGGTCAACCACGGTGATGGTCAAGTTGAACCATTGCTCGATACCACTTGTTGGTCGGTCTGTGGCTTAGTCTTACTGCGTGTATGGGGGAATACGTGTTTCGGTGTTTTTAAAACTTTTTTCTTCTTGAGGTCGACTTGGTCGGATAATCACGAAGATTAGGTTACGAAAGCCTGAGATCGCTCTGGTCAAAGTCTCTGAGCGGTGATCTGGTTGCTTTTCGAAAAACCTCGGATAATCCCAATGAGTCTGAGTGTCGAGATCTGAGTTGCTTGGATCGGATAACTAACTTCTTGAACCCTCGAGAAGAAATGCGTTCGGTTTGGTAACTATCTGTTCTAGCTTTACTTTCGGTTGTCTTGAATAATGGTTGGCCCTTAGTTTATACTTTCGTTTTAAGCTTTCTTTGAAAAACCTTCCCTTTATGAAATAGTGATTGAGGCTGTGATTCACTTATGCAACTTGATGGATTGATTCCAGCGAATATCGATTGAAAAAATATGCTTTCAAAATCAAGACAATGCAGACGGATAAGCCTGCAGATAAGGAAAGCGATAAAAAACACAACAATTATAGTGGTTCGGGAGACTCAAGCTCCTCGTCCACTCTCCACGACTCTTGAGGAGAAATTCACTATCAACCACAGCTTTACACTACCTCGTGGTTTACTTACTCAACTTCGTACCTGAGTTTTTACGACTACTCCGCGTGGTTTACTTACTCAACCCGACCTTGAGCTTTACGACTACCTCCGTAGTTTATTTACTCAATCACACACAAGCTTTTCGGACTACCCCATGGCTTACTAACTTCTCCTCTAGAGTTTTACGACTACTCCAGCGTAGTTTACTAACTCTTTACAACTCTTCTCACCAACAAACACACTCCAACTACCTTCTCAAGGGTTTGGGGTTTTCTTGGTTGGTTTCAACTAGGATGAGATATCCTTTACAATAAAAGCCAATGCAAAGGGTTAGGATATCTCGACTAAGCTTTGGATAATTCTTATCAAGCTAGGCTTAGTATAGTGAGCTCTCTTGAATATCGAAGCACTTGGGAAATTCTAAGTTTTTAGAGTGCTTTTAACTTTTAAAAAGAATAAGTTTGAGCTCTTAAGTTGCGTATAAATTTCCCGTAACCTTACAATGTAGGGTCACCGGTATTTATAAGGCGTACACCAAGGTCACTCTTGAAAACTATCCGTTGGAGAAACTGACTTTGTGAGTTCCCTCTTGTGGTGTGTGAAGCGGCTATATTTAGGGTTTGAAACTCCCTAACACTTTCTAGGCAATAACCTTTCATGTAGCCGGTCTTCACTTTTTTGCGATCTGGAACTTTTGTACATTTGACATCCTTTTTTAAGAGACACATCACTTTGTCGATTGTCGGTATGGTGCGATGTTGTCTTCCTCTTTTTGACTTTTGTCTCGATTAAAGGTAGACACCTTCAGCGACTCTTTTTGATTACAAACTCGAGTTTGATATAACCTTAACAACACTTGACTTAGTTCCTTTTATGCGCATTTGAATGTCTTGGCAAATATCTATTTTCTAAGGAATCGCGATCTTCTCGATGTTGCATCCTTGAGATAGATATATTCGATTGCCTCGGAACATTCGGGTTCATCTTGAGCATTGATATATTCTTGAGTCTTCAATAATTCTTTTGCCTCACTGTATTCTTGATCTTGATTTCTCGATCTTGAAGTCTTTGTCTTACGAGTCTTGAGTCTTACGAGTCTTGAGGTCTTAATCTTTGTAGTTTATCTTGGTGATGTCTTTGAGTCTTCTCGTTTGAGTCTTGATTACTCGGTATCCTACTAAGTCTTGATAACTATCTGAACTATATCTGCGGACTATACATTACTGCGAGATAACATCTGACAATTCTAAAAGCGGAATCTGACTCAACTATCAAGATCATTACGAACATGTCATACTCGGGGTTTTGGGATCTAATCAAAATCATAAACCTTTATTTAAATTCATCTCCCAACACAAGATCATTACTAAGGTAATTGTGAATAGACTTGGGGTCATTCTGTCAATGATAGTGGATCATTCTCAAGTGGCGTTCACTAAAGGTAGAAATATCATTGATAACATATTTCTTGCTCAAGAGATGTTGCGTGGGTATGAGAGGAAAATAATCTCACCCAGATACACTCTTAAGGTTGATCTTAGAAAGACCTGTAATCACGATTAAGCAGGGAGTTTCTTTCTAATGTTCTTCTTGGACTTGGTTTTCTCAATGTTTCACTACATGGATTACTGAATGCGTTTTCCATTCCTAGTTATTCTACGCTATCAATGGCATGTCTGAGGGGTTTTTTCCAAGTCAAACGAGGCATAAGACAAGGTGATCCTATGTCACAGGACATTTTTTCATCATTATGGTTTACCTCTCTAGACTACTTTGCATAAGAATACAAATGGGCATGATTTTAACTTACATCCTTAAGTGTGAAAAGTTGAGAATAACCCATCTAGCCTTTGTCGATGACTTGATGTTATTTACAAGGTGTGACTTTTGGTCGGTTAAAGTCCTCATTGATACCTTGGATACCTTCAAATCGATTTCTGGTTTGACTATTAATACTTCCAAATCTTGCATTTTCATGACGGGTATCCATGGTTACGATTTGGACTTTATTCTTAACTTGGTTAACTATCCGACTGGTCTCCACTGGTCAAGTACCCCAGTATTCAGCTTGCAGACCAAAGGCTTTGTGGGGTATATTATGCTCCACTTGTGGATATAATTATGTCCTACATCAATGCCTGGACGGCTAACACTTTGTCATATGTCAGTAGACTCGAATTGATTCAATTTGTTGTCCAATGTGTTGAATGTTTTTTGGTACAATGTTTTTCCCTTCCATCCGCTGTTATATCCAGGATCTATAGTGCTTGTAGAAACTTTTTTGGGGAAAAAAAAAGGTCTCCAGTCGCTTGGCAGGATCTTTGTGTCCATAAAATTGTTATCATATTATAACTTATTTTTTATTTAAATTTTTTTAGTATATATACCCTATTCTATTTATTGTAACTATGGTTAGAGGTCTTATATAATTTATAATTTTGTATCTGCCTATATTTTTTTTTTTCTATTTTATGATGAAGAAAATGTATATTAATTTAATTCTAATTATTTTCATCATTGGTGATTTTTTTTTTGAGTTTATAATCATCTCTGTCCCTGTTCTGTTCTATGAAATAATGTTTAAAGATTTGCACTATTGGAATCATGTTCTCTTATCTAAGGGTTTGTGGTCCATTCACAATAAATTTGATTTTGTATGGATCAAGTGGATCTATAGTTACTACATGTCATGTCAATACCCTTTTTTGGAATTGGACTCTAAAAAAAGTAGTCTTCCCCATTCTTCAAAAGGATTTGGGAGATTAAGAACATAATTGTGTCTAAGTGTGGTGATGTTGATTGTGCTATTAATTATCTTAATTCCATGACATCCGACAACATGTTTAGTTGCTCTACTATGTACTTTAATACCTTGATATTGATAGGGTATATCGTTTGTGCTTATCTTTTGATGAATCCGCTGATCACTTGTTCTTCTCTTGCTGGAGTACTAAGTGTGTGTGGAATGGTGTTCGTCGGTGGTTATCCATTACTCGGAGTATAGCGACATTGCAAGTGCACTCAAATGGATTCACAAAAAAGAGCCTTGTAGGTTAATCATCCTCTTGAAAGCTAGGAGGCTAGCCTTGAGCTCAACCGTGTTCAACATTTGGAAGACTAGAAATTCTTTTATTTTTTATGGCACACCTTTCTCTAAAGATTGTGTAATTCGTTGTATCAAGACTCATGTTTATAAAGTTTTATATCATGTTCAGACTATTACTTTCTAGGTTTTCATCTTGAAGGTTATTTTTATTCAATCGGGTTGTACTTTGTATTTGTTGCTTTGGTTTTTAGCAGGGTATGCGCCGCTTAGTTGTATTTTTCTTGTTGATCATTAGTTTGCTTAGGCTACTTCATTGTTTTTTTTATAGATACCTACATATTGGTAGTTTAGGTTTTAGCACCCACAACTGATTTCACTTAGATTTAAGTCGTTTCGGCTGTGGTGGTGTCTTTTGACGTTTGGTGCTCTTTTGAGTTTTTTTGCTTGACGTGTGATGAACCTCACAACTTGTTCCGTGTACATCTCGAGGTATACCTTGGTGTTTGTTTGATTCTTTTGGTATATATGATTTACATAATGCACCAAAAAAAAAAAAAGTTCAACTTAGACAAACCAAATTAGAACTGCTGGGGAATTATTTAAACATGTCAAGAATTTATTCGGGGCGTAAAATAAAACAAATTATCATAAATCTAATCATATGATTTAAATAATTAAATCAAGTAATTCATGTAGTTGAATAAACAGTAAAAACAATAAATCCCTAACACATGCGGAACTAAGGGATTATCTATTTTACCTCTTGAATCGGAGAGACACTTTTGAGTAGAAGTAACAACAGTATTGATTCAACCCAAATACCTTTCCAAGTATTCCCCAAGTCCTAGCTTGTAGATCCGGTGGGAAATCTCACAAACTATCTAACACTCACAGAAGAATTATTTTTTCTTGTTGCACACTTGAAATTTTTGAAAATCACAAATTATAGACGTTTCAAAATTATCGATGGTTATAAATGACGATATTTTTTTGAAAAATCAATTTATGTGTTGTGTTGGGGCTGACAAATCCGGATTTTCTTACTACAGTTGAGAACAATTGGGCACCCTTTACCAAACAGTTCACTTTAGCTAAGAAATTGAGAGTGCTTAAAGGCAGTCTTAAGACTCTCAATGTTAAACATTTTAGTCACATCTCTACTTGTGCTTCCTCTGCTAAGGAGAAATTCAACTCCTTACTAGATGCATTTCAGCTTGACCCTTCGAATCCCTCTCTTTATGATGAGGTTACTACTTTACGGAAGCATGTTTTGTTCTTGAAAAAGCGAAAAAAACTCGTTTTATTCCCAAAATATTAAGAGCAATTACTTGAATTTGAGTGACTGTAACACCAAGTTTTTTCATAGCTTGGTGAAGCGGAATACTTCTCGTAATCACATTCACTTTATTACCAAAAGTGATGGTATGCTCACTACTTCTCCTCAAGAGCTCTCATGTGCTTTTATTGACTATTATGAGGAGTTGTTGGAGTCTAAGGTTCCTTGTTCTCGCACGGACCCATCTATGTTTCCTGAAGGCTAATGCCTTCAAGATGATGATGCCTCTTGTTTGATTAGACCCGTACTTGATTCAGATGTTAAAGAGGCTATGTTCTATATTGGTGATGAAAAGGCTTCGGGGCCTGATGGTTATGCTTCTCACTTTTTCAAGAAATCTTGGAATATTGTGGGTGAACATGTGACATAGGTCATTCTTAAATTTTTTAGGAATGACAAATTGCTTAAACAATTCAATACTACTATAATTTCCTTGATTCCAAAAAAAAAAATCTCCTTTGTGAGTGATTTCAGACACATTGTTTTTTCCAATGTGATTTACAAGATCATTACTAAGGTCACTGCGAATAGACTTGGGGTCATTCTGTCAATGATAGTGGATCATTCTCAAGTGGCGTATACTAGAGGCAGACATATCATTGATAATATATTTCTTGCTCAAGAGATATTGCGTGGGTATGAGAGGAAAATAATCTCACCCAGATACACTCTTAAGGTTGATCTTAGAAAGACCTATGATACGGTTGCTTGGGGAGTTTCTTTCTAATGTTCTTCTTGGACTTGGTTTTCTCAATGTTTCACTACATGTATTATGGAATGCGTTTTCCATTCCTAGTTATTCTACGCTATCAATGGCATGTCTGAGGGGGATTTTTTCCAAGTCAAACGAGGCATAAGACAAGGTGATCCTATGTCACCGGACATTTTTCTCATACGTATGGTTTACCTCTCTAGACTAATGCGTAAGAATACAAATTGGCATGATTTTAACTTCCATCCTTAAGTGTAACAAGTTGAGAATAACCCATCTAAGCCTTCGATGACTTGATGTTGTTTACAAGGTGTGACTTTTGGTGATTAAAGTCCTCATTGATACCTTGGATACCTTCAAATCGATTTCTGGTTTGACTATCAATACTTCCAAATCTTGCATTTTCATGGCGGGTATCCATGATTACGATTTGGACTTTATTCTTAATTTGGTTAACTATCCGACTGGTCTCCACCGGTCAAGTACCTCAGTATTCCGCTTGCAGACCAAAGGCTTTGTGGGGTGCATTATGCTCCACTTGTGGATAGAATTGTGTCCTACATCAATGCATGGATGGCTAACACTTTGTCATATGTCGATGGGCTTCGAATTGATTCAATTTGTTGTCGAGGGTTGAATGTTTTATGTTACAATGTTTTTCCCTTCCATCCGCTGTTATATCCAGGATCTATAGTGCTTGTAGAGACTTTTTTGGGGAAAAAAAAGGCCTCCAGTCGCTTGGCAGGATCTTTGTCTCCGTAAAGAATTGTTATCATATTATAACTGATTTTTTATTTACAAATTTGTAGTATATAGACCCTACTGTTGGAATTTAGAGGCACGTAAACACATAATACATGCGCAGCGGAAATAAACATTTCACCAACAACGAACAATTAATTGCATAATTAAATCTGAGTAGCGTAAGCATGAAATTCTTCTGACAATTCTTACAGTTCCTCAACTATGGTATCCACGTAACGATCGTTTACTAACTTCATGGCGAATCTGCCCGATGTTGAATCCCTGAGATGAATTTGCTAGGAAAATTCTAACTTAGAGATTTTATGGAGAAAAAATGAAGTCTTATATTATGAATTCCCAATAGCTCAAATATATAGGGAATGCCCAACTTAAAACTTAAGCTAACCTGATTAGGAAATAAAATCCCCAATCTTATAAATTAAATCCCATCGATTTAATTCCCATATACATAAATATTTACGGATTTGATTTCCATGTATATCAAATCTCTACGGATTTGATTCCATATATATCAAATCCCATAATAATATTCCATATATTATTATTGGGAATCCTATTTAATTAAATATAACTTAATTAAATAGTAATAATAATTAATTCTAAATATAATTATTATTATATTCTCCATAAATTAATATCCAATATAATATTTAATCAACTAACTATACTTAGTAAACAACCGTTACTTGTTTTGTGGCCCATAGGCCCTTATATATCGAGCGATTAGTGAAACTAACAGTCTTAATTCAACCCTAGACAATAAATCAGACATTCTCAATATATGAGGTACGTTGCGAGGAAATGTGCAACTACCTATAACTGAAACATGGGCTATTACGATAACTTCCTTTCATTTGCGAATACTCGATTAAGTCTTGAACATGATGAAGTGTCTATTCAAATAACTTAATCATATTATCTATAATCACTAATTGATCATGTATGTCACACTTAGCCACAAAGTCTAAGATGACGTGCATCGGCCGATGACTTAGATCCAATTATGATGAGAAGATGAGTATTCTCTCTAAATCTACATTGAGGAATGAATCCTATTCTTGACTCAACTACCAAGCACATGCATTTCGTGATGAACCCAATCCAAGTCATATCTACCCATAGAAGGGTGCAAGAGTCGGTCATTGTCAAAGTTCATCACTCCACACATGTCGTGCGTATTGACCTCAAGTCAAAGGAGTATCGCATCACTCTCACTAACCGAGACACCCGTAGACACATATTGTGGAGTTACATCAAACGATTTCTTAGATGGGTATACCAATACCCTCTAAGGTATCTGTGCATCCATCATGAGATACCTAGTATCTCGTAGTAACTGAGATCTTACTACACTCTCTAAGAGTATGATGCAGATCGCACACCAATCTCAATTGCATCAACAATATCCCATTCTTGATGATCATTGATCGGGGCCATTTGAGAATCATGCTTAACTCATCCGAGTTCTCAAAACCTCAATGACAACAATGATTCACGGGAACACTTGCATGAATAAATGCAAACAATCAAACATAATATTCAAACAAGTGTATTGCCATATATTAATATTAAATAAAACTATAATATTAAATCAAACTGAATATTATCGAGTATTATGTCCTTACAATAGATTGTCTCTAGGACACTAACACTAACACCTATTCCATTTATTGTAATTATGGTTAGACGTCTTATATAATTTATAATTTTGTATGTGCCTATATTTTTTATTTTCAAATTTTATGATGAAGAAAATGTATATTAATTTAATTCTAAATATTCCAATCATGGGTGATTTTTTTTCTAGTTTATAATCATCTGTTTCCCTGTTCTGTTCTATGAAATTATGTTTAGAGATTTCCACTATTGGAATCATGCTCTCTTATCTAAGGTTTTGTGGTCCATTCACAACAAAATTGATTATGTATGGATCAAGTGGATCTATAATTACTACTTGTCTAATACCATTATTTGGAACTGGACTCCCAAAAAGTAATCTTCCCCATTCCTCAAAAGGATTTGGGAGATTAAGAACCGAATTTTGTCGAAGTGTGGTGATGTTGATTATGCTATTAATTGTCTTAATTCCATGACATCTGACAACATGTTTAGTTGCTCTACTATGTACTTTAATACCTTGATATTGATATGGTTTGTCGTTTGTGCTTATCTTTTTATGAATCTGCTGATCACTTGTTCTTCTCTTGCAGGTGTACGAAGTGTGTGTGGAATGGTGTTCGTCTGTAGTTATCCATTACTCGAAGTATGACGACATTGCAAGTGCACTCAAATGGCTTCACAAAGAGCCTTTTAGGTCAATCATCCTCTTGAAAGCTAGGAGGCTAGCCTTGAGCTCAACCGTGTTCAACATTTGGAAAGACTAGGAATTCTTTTATTTTTGATGGCACATCTTTCTCTAAAGATGGTGTAATCTTGTATCAAGACTCATGTTTATAAAGTTTTATATGTTTTATATCATGTTCAGACTATTACTTTCTAGGTTTTCATCTTGAAGGGTTTTTTATTCAATTGGGTTGTACTTTGTATTTGTTGCTTTGATTTTTAGTCGGGTATGCCCCGCTTAGTTGTATTTTTCTTGTAGATCATTCGTTGCTTAGGCTACTTGGTTGTTGTTTCTAGATACCTACCTATTAAATAGGTGTAGGTTTTAGCACCCACAACTAGTTTCACTTGGATTTAAGTCATTTCGGATGTGGTGGTGTCTTTTGACTTTTGGTGCTCTTTTGAGTTTTTTTGCTTGAGGTGTGATGAACCTCACAACTTGTTCCGTGTACATCCTGAGGTATACCTTGGTGTTTTTTTGATTATTTTGGAATATATGATTTACATAATACACCAAAAAAAAAAACAAAGTTCAACGTAGACAAACCAAATTAGAACTGTTGGGGAATTATTTAAACATGTCAGAGATTTATTATGGACCTAAAATAAAACAAATTATCATAAATGTAATCCTATGATTTAAACAATTAAATCAAGCAATTCATGTAGTTGAACAAACAGTAAAACAATAAATCCCTAACACATGCGGAACTAAGGGATTACGCGTTTTACCTCTTGAATCGGAGAGACACGTTTGAGTAGAAGTAACAACAGTATTGATTCAACCCAAACACCTTTCCAAGTATTTCCCAAGTCCTAGCTTGTAGATCCGGTGGGAAATCTCACAAACTATATAACACTCACGGAAGAATTAATTTTTCTTGTTGCACACTTGAAATTTTAAAAACTCACAAATTATCGACGTTTCAAAATTATCTGATAGTTGTCGACGTTGATATTTTTTTCAAAAAATCAATTTATGTGTTGTGTTGGGGCAGAAAAATCAGCCCCTTATTTATAAATAGGGAGGGACGATTTTTTTGTGGATTTATGGAGATATGGAAAGATTTTATTCTCCAAGAGATAATTACCAAATTTCTTTTTCCACAAATTTCTCACTCCCCTTTTCTTGTATAGAATTTTCGAAAAAAAAACAAGAAGACCAAGCCAAAGATTCTTGGAATTATGGAAAGATCTTATTTTACAATAAATCTTATCTTCCTTCTATAATTTCTTTCCACAAAATCTTTCGTATTTCTTTCTTTTTCTCTAGCGAACTAAAATATATAAATATAGTTTTAGAAATTATATTTCCCAATAATTTCTCTCTCCTTTATTTCTTGCAACAATTAATAATTTTATTTTAATCACCTTTAGTTAATGGACTTATATTGGGCTACTTGAGGGACTTTTAGGAGAATTGGGATTGGACCTCCCAATGGGCCCGAAAATCAATATTGAGCCTCAGTATTTTTCCAACACATTAATATTAATTCACTCAACTATAGAATTAATATTGCACTATCCATCATAACCCATATTACGAAATATGGCTCCCGATTATTATTTCTTATGTTTAAGATTAATTGTCCACTAATTAATTTAAACTACTGAATGCTTTAATTAATTAATATATTTTTCCTTGGAGTAAGGACAATTCAACATTATTATCATACAAGAAATTAATCTACTTGCAAGATTTGATATGATAAACCTTCTGAGCCCACCAAGAGGACAAAATCAAACAAGACTCTCCAAGTACACGATACTCTGTATTAAATCTTGGTGATATGTCCTATAATTAATAATATGCCCAAAATACAAAGTATTGAATCTCCTTGATTCCCTACCCATAATAAATCAAAGCAATATTATTAATTACATACAATCCCATTTAAGTGACAGAGACTAAGAAATCAACAACCACTGAGGTCTAATTCTTCATCCTCTAAGTCAGTCTGGAAGAATTTCCTCTATGTAGGTCCACTTCAACACATCATTATGTGCTAGTGTAACCTCTTGGTCAAAACAATCTAATCAAGCGTTACATCAACTTCTACCAATGGATTGTTCAATTACATCTAAATTTTCAAATAATTGTACTTTTGTTTTTATAACTTCGGTATTGTTGGGAAATTAGGGGTGCGGATCTATTCGAGGTGAATTTAAATACATATTTAAATTAATTAATTAATTACTAACATGAATTAATCCTAAATCAATTCAACATAATAATTAATAAGCAAATAAACAACATGCGTACACATAATTCACGTAAATCCTAAGCATGCGGAATCTAGGAGTTACGAGATTACATACCTCTTGTAGAGACAACCGTTGAGACGATGGATCAACCCAAAGTGCCTTCTCAAATATGTCCCAAGTCTACGAACGTAATTCGGTGGGAGGATTCTCAACGAACGATTTCTAATTTTCCAACACATGAAATTACATTGGGGATGAAAAATTCATCCCCTATTTATAGGAGTAGGGGGGGGGACGAAAATTTTAGGTCAATTGGGCATTGGGAAATTTTCTTGTTTCTTCCTCAAGATACAATCTAGAATATATCCAATATATTATATTTCCCAAAATATCTCCCAACAAAATCTTCTCCTCCTTTCTTGCTCCCTAATTTTCGAAAATTTCACTCAAGTGGGAAGAAAATAAGATCATTTTCCTTTCTTGAATTTATGGGATAAAGTTGTATCTCAAGAATACTTATTCCATAAGATCTTTCCAAGAAAATCAAGAAAAAATCTTTTTCTCTTTCCTACCCAATTTTTCGAAAATTTCATGGAAAAATAGGCAATAATATTTTATTCTCCTTTTCATTAATTGGACTTTAATTGGGCTATTTGAGGGGCCTTTAGGAGAATTAAGATTGGACCTCCAATGGGCTATGAAACTTTAATATTTAGCCAAAATATTATTCAAGCCCATTAATATTAATTTACTCCACTATAAAATTAATATTGAACTATCCATCATAACCCACATTATGACTTCACAATAATATGGCTCCCGATCATTATTTCCCGCGTTTGAGATTATCTTAGTCCATTAATTATTTAAGCCACTGAACAAACTTTATATTAATTAATATCTTTGTCCTTGGAGTAAAGACAACTCAACATTATTATCCATACCGGAAATAAATTTCCACTTGCAAGATTTGGTATGATAAAGATTCTGAGCCCACCAAGGGGACAAATCAAGCAAGCCGTACTTGCACGCTATTTTCCGTATTAAATCTTAGCAATCGTCATGTAATCAATAATATTGCCCAAGATACAAGGTATCGAATCACATTAATTCTCTTCCCATCATAAGTCAAATCAATAATTATTAATTTCACACGATCCTATTTAAGGGACGAAGATTAAAAAATAACGAACCACTAAGGTCTAATTCTTGTATATTCAGTACTGAAGAATTTGTCCTCCTGTAGGTCCTATTCAGCGCATTATAACGCACTAGTGCAATCTCTTAGTCAAGACAAGTCAATATGAGCCTTACACTTCAACCTTTCATGATGGATTGTTCATTTCCATCTGGGTTGTGAATTTGTACTTAGTCACGAGGAACTGTTAATTTGATCTTCTGTGATTTGGTATCACCAAATTAACTGCAACGTAACACGTACTTACTTATTGAACAGGTACGCAGTATATATATATATATATATATAACATTCATTCATATTTAATGCAACATGTGATTAATAATTTATTTCAGTAAATAAATAAGAAATTCAGTTTGGTTATACAAAGTAAAAAGCATACTTTTCAATATAACCCCAACAATCTCCCACTTATACTCAAAGTCTGCTTTTAAGTATACTACAACATGTCTCATTTTCTATGTGACATCTAATGTCACCTTCACGAACCAAATAATATTTCTCCCACTTATATTCAAAGCAGATTGACAACGGTCTTGACACCCATTCCTTTCACATGTCTCTCGAATGTACTCTGAGGCAGACCCTTTGTGAATGGATCTGCTAGGTTGTCTTCGGACGCTATCTTTTCCATCTCTATGTCTTCTCTCTTAAGGATTTCTCGTATAAGATGGTATTTTCTTTCTATGTGTTTGCTGGCTTTGTGAGCTCTGGTTCCATAGAATTTACAAGCTTTCTGGCGTTATCACGATGCATCGTAATCGTCTTTGGGTAAATCCGGAATAGCGTCCAAGTCCACGAAGTTCTTGAGCCAAACCGCTTCATTCATTTGCTTCTGGCTTCATATGTCGACTTCCATGGTAGAATCGGCGATGCATTTACGTTTAGCAGCTTCTCCATGTCATGGCTCCTCCCCCATGCAAAACACACTGCAGGGTTGACTTTTTAGGAGTCTATGTGCGATTGGAAATCTTAGTCCGTGTATAGCAGGGGGGGATTAGGCGTCGATTGATAAACTAACATTTTGTCTTGTGTCCTCTTGGATACTTGAATGTTCTTAATTGCGGTCAATGCTCTTTCCCCAGGGGTTACTTTGATATCTTGCCACCATGCCTATGGCCCAGCGATATCGGTCTCGTGCACAACATTGCATACATGAGGCTTCCTACAGCCGAAGCATAAGGAATTCCCTTCATGTCATCTATTTCTTTTTGTGTCTTTGGACACATCTCATTGGATAGATGAATTCTGTGTCTGAAAGGGAAAAAACCTTTCTTGGAATCTTGCATGCTAAATCGCTTCAAAACGGTGTCTATATATGAGGCTTGCAAAAGCCCGATCATTCTTTTCCTGCGATCTCGAGTGATCTTGATCCCTAGGATGTGATCGGCTTCCCCTAAGTCCTTCATATCAAACTGTTTTGACAGTCATGCCCTTACGTCTGACAACATCTTTACATCATTCCCGATGAGCAGAATGTCGTCTACGTATAGTATTAAGAATACCAAGGCAGTTCCATCACGCTTTTTATAAACATAACTTTTAAAATTATTTTGATCAAAACCGTATGATTTTATAACTTGATCAAAACACTGATTCCAAGCACGGGGATGCTTGCTTTAGCCCATAAATGGACTTCTTTATCTTGCAAACCAGATGCTCTTGGCATTTTCCAATGAAGCCTTCAGGTTATTGCATATAGATCTCTTCGTCAAGACTTCCATTAAGGAAAGCGGTCTTGACATCCATTTGCGAGATCTCAAAGTCTAGGTCTTGTGACAATCGACGACAAGAGAATGCGGATGGACTTGAGCATGGTTCTGGTGAAAAAGGTTTTCTCATAGTCGATCCTTCTTTACGAGTGTACCCTTTCACCCACAGTCTTGCTTTAAAGGTTTCAACCTTTCCGTCCGGTCCCCTTTTCTCTTGTATACCCACTTGCATCGAATGGGTTTTACCCCACTAAGTGGTTTGACTAGCTCCACTTTATTGTGATCCATTGAACCCATTTAGAAACTTCCATTCTGCGGTTTGCCAAGAAGTTGCATCCTTGTCTTGGATACGCCTCGTTGTAGGACCATGGATCGATTCTTCTCCACGAGATCAAGTCGAGGACTCTACTATCCCCCAAGAATAAACTCGGGTTGCTAACAACCCTCCCACTATGATGAGGTTTAAGGTTGTGTAGGTGTGGCGCTTGGTATGTCGTCTTATCACGGTTGGCATGAGTTGGCCCCTAAAGTTCTTCTAAGGTAATCTAAACTTCTAGGCTTTTTATCGTTCATATAGTCTTCTTCCAAAAATCTAAAGTGTGTATTAATTACGACCTTTTGATCTTTGGGACCATAGAACATGCATCCCTTAGTTCATTCGGGGTACCCTATAAACAACCTTAATTCCGAACGTGCATCCAATTTACCGTCTTCCTTATCCAACATGTATCTCGGACACCCCGGATCCTCATGTGTCCTAAAATTTGGGCTTCTTAAATCCCACAATTCTCTAGGGGTTTTGGGAACCGATTTGGATGGCACTAAGTTGAAATGTAAGTTGTTGTTTGCAAAAACATAACCCCAAAACAATTTTGGTAAATCCGCATAACTCATCATTGACCTTACCATTTCTAGAAGCGTTCTATTTCTTCATTATGCAACCCCATTTTGTTGAGGGGTACCGGGTGCAGTCATCTGGGATGTAATCCCTTCATCTTACAGGTAGTTCAAGAATTCATCGCTGAGGTATTCGCCTCCACGATCAGATCGTAGAAACTTTATACTCTTTTCCTTATGATTCTCTGCTTGAGCCTTAAATTCTTTGAATTTATCAAAGGACTCAGGTTTATGCTTCATCGGGAAAATGTATCCATAGCGTGAGTAATCATCGATAAATATAACGAAATAAGCATAGTCACCTCTTGCTTTGATTTGCATTGGACCACATACATCGGTGTGAAAGATCTCCAACACTTCTTTAGCGCTAAGCCCCTTGGCTCCAAATGCCCTCTTGGTCATCTTACCCTCCAAGCACGATTCGCAAGTTGAAAATGGTTCAATCAGGAGAGACTCCAATGAACCATCTTGGACCAACCTTTGGATCTTTTTCGGGTTAATATGACCCAATCTTAGGTGCCAAAGAAGTGTCTCATTCACATTAGTCGAACGTTTCCTTTTATTACTTGAAACAGTAGATGTGTTATAGGATGCATTACGTGAGTGATGTGTGCACAATTAATAATATAGAGATTGTTAAAGTAAAGTTCCATGACGGATAACCACATCCTTCACAAAAAGCGATAACATGTTTATTAAAGCGAACGAAATATCCATCGACAAATAGTTTTGAAGCGAAATTAGGTTTTTTGCGAAAAGGAACCTGAAAGAACATCTCTTAAAATTAAACTCTTGTCTTCAAAAACACAAGTGCATGTCTCCAATTTGTTTTAATTTGCCACTCTCGTAGCATCGCCTAGCGTGGCGAGGATCTCTTTCCCACTAAGTTGCGGGTCGCTTGACCCACGTAATGTGAAACAAACATGATCGGTGACCCGTATCCATTACCCGTGAATGGGTAGCATCTGGCCATAAACAAGTTTCAACAACTAGTGCTTGAGAATTACCTTTCTTTCCATTACCTTTGGGTTTTGGAGCAGTAGCCCGATTTCAATGTCCTTTTCACGCGGTTAAAACACTCCCTTTGGTTTCTTACGGATACTTAACCAATGGCGCCTTACCTTTACCTTTCTTAGTAGGAGCTCGCTTTGCTTCATTGTTCATCTTCACTATGATCTTGCCTTCCAATCGCCTAGATCTTGAAAAAAGTTTTTAGTCACCAAAGCTTCATCTTCTTGTCCCAAATGTTTCTCAATTGTCTCCAAGACCTCTTTGTAGAGTATCCATAGTGAACATGTGATGGCTCATCACAAAACTACATAAAAAACTCATTAAAGCATCTTGGAAGAGTTAGGAACAAGAATTGATTTGAGTCCCATCATCATACTTGGCACCTTTGGTAAGCAAGTTTTTTCAAAATGGCGTCTAACTTTGAGAACATGATCCCTACAGGTGTTCCTCTATCATCTTTAGCCTAGCCGCCATCACGATGAAGCCCCATTTGGTTAAATGCGGTTTTACATTGAAAATATTTCCTCAAGACTCTGCATGATCTCCTTGGTGATTCAACATCCTCATGAATGTGTTTTAAATCATCGAACAATGAAGTCAAGATTATACACTTCATTGATTTGTTGGCTTTGCTCTAGATTTCATACAAAAATCTCTCCTCATTAGATGACCCTTGATAAGTTTTTTCGGGGTTTGGATCCGCAAACCAAATTTTGTGGTTGTTTTCCAAGTTTCATCTTTCTTTTCAAGTTACAGTTTTCTCCGATAAGTTGATGTTCTTTGAGCATATATTTTAGTGGATTAAAAGGTTGCGACATGATGATCTTGAAAATAAACATACATCTTGTGTCAATATCCGGATCAACCTGAAAAAAATCACATAATTCGATCACATGATTCATATTGAAATCTCAAAAAAATATGAACATGAATCGACCAAACATCTCGAAAGCAGTTTTAAATGAGCCTCTTGGGAGGGTCATCATTTAAATCACATTCAAGCAGGTTACAAACAAGAACAGTTACAAACCTTTAATTAAAAAAATTAATCAATAGTTGGCTCCCACTTGACCAATACAAAATTGACAGAAACTTCTGCGAAGTATATGCATATCAATTTTGTACCTAAGTAATAACCATGATTAAATATAGAATTACTACTTAGTTTTTGATCGAGCCTCTTGGGAGGTCATCATAAATATGGCTAATAATAATTCACAATCATCCTTTAATTTGAGAATTTATTCATGTGAAAGCTTTCTTTTGGCCGTCCCTTAGGGGAATTTCTCCAAAAGATTTCACAAATAAATAAATCATGGAGGTCAAAATTAATTTGATTCAAAACCAAACTAATTGTTTAAAAACATACTTAGTAATTTTTGAATTTGAGATTTTTCGTTGGACAATTCTCATGCAAACACATTTAAACAAATTAAATAAAGCATAAGAAAATACAACAATGAATCAAGCAAAACATAAAAATAAACATATTGGGCACAAATTATCCAACTGTCATGGTTTGATTTTTCTTGGCTTGATTTTGAAGACAAATCGTCTTGATTCAAAAACAAAATTATGCAGCCGCATTTATTCGCCCGTAAAAGCTCATAGGGATGCTTAGCGGCGGCCAATTTTTGTGGCATCTTGGTCATACCGTGTGAGCGTCAAAGCCATAACGCCAGCTGGCGAATCCCTCGTGCCGCCTTGACGTCCGCGCGATCTTTAGCAGCGTGCCTCGCCCGTCTTGTAGCCGTTTTAAGCCCATGCGGCGTCGGGCTCTGCGTCATGGCCGTCTTATTTGTGCGATGTGCTGCGCTGGCGTCCATTTAGCGTTCTGCGTCTCATTTTAACTCCTGCGTCTCCGTCTTGATCCGGGTTACGATTTATTTACAAAAATAAATAAACCTAAATCTAGACTAATACATTACATTGAACAAATCAAATAGCCTAATCTACTGGTGGATTTTCTCATGAGAAAAACAAATTGAGCGAGTCGAATTAAAACCAAAACATCTGGCATGAAAAATAAAACACATTAAATACCATGACAATTGGATACACAAAAAAAAATCTAGCAATTCTACTTTCCAATTTTCAATAAAATTTAATAATCCACATAATTTAAATAACAATTTAAATCTGAGAGCTCTCAGCGAGGCTCGATACTAGTTGTTGGAAAATTAGGGGTGCGGGATCTATTAGAGGTGAATTTAAATACACATTTAAATTAATTAATTAATTAATAACATGAATTAATCTAAATCAATTCAACATAATAATTAATAATCAAATAAATAACATGCGTACACATAATTCCGTAAATCATAAGCATCACGGAATCTAGGAGTTCACGAGATTACATACCTCTTGTAGAGACAACCCAGTTGAGGCGATGGATCAACCCAAAGTGCCTTCTCAAATATGTCCCAAGTCCACGAACGTAATCCGGTGGGAGGATTCTCAACTAACGATTTTAATTTAAAGAAAAAAATAAAATATTTGCCACCACCTTTGTGGATTTCTAATTTTTCCAATACATGGAATTACATTGGGGATGAAAAATTCATCCCCTATTTATAGGAGTAGGGGCGAGACGAAAATTTTAGGTCAATTGGGCATTGGGAAATTTCCTTGCTTCTTCCTCAAGATACAATCTAAAATATATCCAATGTATTCTATTTCCCAAAATATCTCCAAACAAAATCTTCTCCTCCTTTCTTGCTCCCTAATTTTCGAAAATTTCACTCAAGTGGGAAGAAAATAAGATCTTTTTCCTTTCTTGAATTTATAAGATAAATTTGTATCTCAAGAATACTTATTCCATAAGATCTTTCCAAGAAAATCAAGAAAAAATATTTTTCTCTTTCCTACCCAATTTTTCGAAAATTTCATGGAAAAATAGGCAATAATATTTTCTTCTCCTTTTCATTAATTGGACTTTAATTGGGCTATTTGAGGGGCCTTTAGGAGAATTAAGATTGGACCTCCAATGGGCTATGAAACTTTAATATTTAGCCAAAATATTATTCAAGCCCATTAATATTAATTTACTCCACTATAAAATTAATATTGAACTATCCATCTTAACCCAAATTATGACTTCACAATAATATGGCTCCCGGACATTATTTCTCGCGTTTAAGATTATCTTAGTCCATTAATTAATTAAGCCACTGAACAAACTTTATATTAATTAATATCTTTGTCCTTGGAGTTAAGACAGCTCAACATTATTATACATACCGGAAATAAATTTCCACTTGCAAGATTTGGTATGATAAAGATTACGAGCCCACCAAGGGACAAATCAAGCAAGTCGTGCTTGCTTTATTCTCCATATTAAATCTTAGCAATCGTCATGTAATCAATAATATTGCCCAAGATACAAGATATCGAATCGCATTGATTCTCTTCCCATCATAAGTCAAAGCAATAATTATTAATTTCACACGATCCTATTTAAGGGACGAAGATTAAGAAATAATGAACCACTAAGGTCTAATTCTTGTATATTCAGTACCGAAGAATTTGTCCTCCTGTAGGTCCTATTCAGCGAATTATAATGCACTAGTGCAATCTCTTGGTCAAGACAAGTCAATCTGAGCCTTACACTTCGACCTTTCATGATGGATTGTTCATTTCCATCTGGGTTGTGAATTTGTACTTAGTCACGAGGAACTGTTAATTTGATCTTCTGTGATCTGGTATCACCAAATTATTATTGAACATGTATGCAGTAATTATATATAACATTCATTCATATTTAATGCAACATGTGATTAATAATTTATTTCAGTAAATAAATAAGAAATTGGGTTTGGTTATACAAAGTAAAAAGCATACTTTTTCGATTATAACCCCAATAGGTATCGGCCCCCGGGCCAGACTAATCCAGGGGACTAGAACCCACGTCCACTAGCGGGGCCCCACTTGAAGCGAGCTAAGCTCGTATGGGTGACCCATCTCAAGAGTTGATCGCACCTAAGAGGATTGAGCGTGAGATTTAGAGAGAACACTCTCCTAAATCCCAAACTACAACAACTAGGCCAACATTATCTACAATGTGATCTTACATGATTTTCTTCACACAACATTATCTACAATGTAAAAATTACTATAAGCGGTTATGCAATACATATTCAACATTCATTATAGTTAAAGTAACAGTGATAAAAAAGATTATTCTCAATAAGTGCAAGAATCAGTTTGTATACATAAGTAGCACTAAAAACATACTTGTCAGTATAATCTTATACTCAAATTCTACTTTTAATAATACTACAACACGTCCATGTCCTACATGTCCTAATAATTCTTTCACTTATATTCAAAGCAGCTTGGCAACGCATTTGACCTCCATTCCTTCGACATGTCTCTCGAATGTACTCTAAGGCAGACTTTTTGTGAAAGGATCAGATAAGTTGTCTGCCGATGCGATCTTTGCCACCACTATATCTCCTCTCTTAACGATTTCTCGTATAAGATGGTATTTTCTTTAAATATGTTTGCTTGCCTGGTGGGCTCTTGGTTCCCTTGAATTTGAAACTGCTCCAACATTATCGCAATAATAGGCGATATCTTTATTTGGCAACTTCAGAATCACATCCACTTCCACAAAGAAGTTCTTGAGTCAAACCACTTCTTTCACTGCTTCACAAGAAGCTACATACTCAGCTTCAATGGTTGAGTCAATGATAAATTTGTTGGAATTTAGAGGCACGTAAACACGTAATACATGCGCAGCAGAATTAAACAGTTCACCAACAATGAACGTATAATTGCATAATTAAATTACGGAAAAATATAAACAAAATCCTTACAGTGATTCGTACACGGATTCCTCTACTACGGTATCCACGCAACAGTCGTTTACCAATTCGCACCGATTCACCAGTGTTGAATCCCGAGATGAATTTGCTAGGAAAATTCTAACTAGAGATTTTATGGAGAAATAAATTTCTTGTGAGTATACTGAATTCCCAAGAACTCATATATATAGGGGAAACTCACCTTAAATCTTAAGCTATCTTTATTAGGAAAAAAAAACCCCTAATCTTGCAAATCAAATCCCATAGATTTGATTTCCCTATATATAAAATCCTACGGATTTGATTTCCATATATATCAAATCCTACAATAATATTCCATATATTATTATTGGGAATCCTATTTAATTAAATCTAATTTAATTAAATAATATTAATTAATTCTAAATATAATTATTATTATATTCTCCATAAATTAAATATTAATATCCAATATAATATTTAATTAACCAACTATAATCGGTAAACAATTGTTACTTGTTGTGTGACCCATAGGCCCTCGTATATCGAACGATTAGTTAAACTAACGATCTTAATTGAACCCTAGATAATAAATCAGACATTCAGGTAAACTAACGGTCTTAATTGAACCCTAGACAATAAATAAGACATTCTCAATATACGAGGTACGTTGTGAGGAATTCTGCAACTACCTGTAACATGTAGGCTATTGTGATATCTTCCCTTCATTCGCGAATACTCGATTAAATCTTGAACATGATGAAGTGTCTATTCAAATAACTTAATCATATTATCTCTAATCACTAATTGATCACGTATGTCACACTTGGCCACAAAGTCCAAGCTGATGTGCATCGGCCGATGACTTAGATCCAATTATGATGAGGGATGAATCTTATTCTTGGCTCAACTACCACGCACATGCATTTCGTGATGAACCCAATCTAAGCCATATCTACCCATGGAAGGGTGCAAGCGTCAGTCATGGTCAAAGTTCATCACTCCACACATGTCGTGCGTATTGACCTCAAGTCAAAGGAGTATCACATCGCTCCCACTAATCGAGACACCCGTAGACACATATTGTGGAATCACATCAAACGGTTTTTCGGATGGGTATACCAATACCCTCTAAGGTATCTGTGCATCCATCATGAGATACCTAGTATCTCGTAGCAAGTGAGATCTTACTCCACTCTCTAAGAGTATGATGCAGATCGCACACCAATCTCAATTGCATCATCAATATCCCATTCTTGATGATCCATGATCGGGGCTATTTGAGAATCATGTTTAAGTCATCTGAGTTCTCAAAACCTCAGTGACAACAATGACTCATGGGAACATAAATAAGAATAAATGCAAACAACCAAACATAATATTCAAACAAGTGTAATGCCATACATTTAATATTAAATAAACAATAATATTAAAACCAAAATCTAATATTATATTAGTATTATGTCTTTACAATAGGATTGTCTCTAGGAAACTAACACTAACAATCTCCCACTTGGACTAGAGCCAATCACCTACATGTCTAACCCCTAGACTATTAAAATGTCTAGTGTGTACATGAACACTCATAGCTTTTTGTGAAAGGATCAACCAGATTATTTTCTGTGGGAACACACTCTAACTCTATTTCTCCTCTAGTGGTTATCTCTCGCATTAAGTGATAATGTCTCGGTACATGCTTGTTTCTGTTATTGGATCTCGGTTCCTTTGCTTGCGCAACCGCACCAGTTTTGTCACAATACAATTTTATTGGACTGCTGGCACTCGGAACTACCCCTAGTTCACTTAAGAACTGTTTTATCAAGACAACTTCTTTCGCAATTTCAACCGCAGCAATGCACTCAGCTTCTATTGTTGAGTCTATGGTTGTCTCGTGCTTGGAACTATTCCAACTAACCATCCCACCATTAAGAGTGAAAACATGGAAATTCGAGAATTCGCGAAAAACAATTTTTAACTGAAACATCATTTTTCGTCACAATTGATAATTTGTGACGAATTTTTTTATGGCATAGATCATCATTTAATGTGCGTGGTATTATGAAAAATGTGACACTATATTAATTCGTCATGAAAAGGGCATCATTTGGTGACGAAAAGGTCATCGTCCCTATATGTTTCCATCTATTGTGACGCATAAATTGTCACTTTAGGCATAAAAAATTCGTCACTTAATATGACGTTTCGTCACTAAAGTTCAATGTTACGTGACGATATAAATAATTGTCACAAAAAATGTTACTTTAGTGACATTAATTTTGTTACAATTAGCTTGGTTATTTCGTCACATTTTCTATATTCGTCAAGATAGAGTTGTTATTCGGTGACAAAATGTTGATCGTCGTTATATATGTACATATAAAATGACGATAAAATTTGTCACTAAATAGTATATGATTTAGTGAGAAAATTTTTATTGTCTAAAAATGATGTTGAAATTGTGACGAATTATTTTTGTCACTATAATGTATTATTTAGTGACGAAAATAATAATCATCACTAAAAGTTCAGATTTGGTGAAAATATATTGTTCGACATATTTGACATTTTGTCGTCATGAATGAATTGCGAAAAATGGCGAAAAAAAAATGATGCATGGTTATATATATAGATATAATGACAACTAAATTTCATCACAAAAAATTGGACTTTAGTGATAAAATATTAAATAAATCGTTAAAAGATGTAAAAATGGTGACAAAATTTTTTTGTCATTAAAAAATAAGGAGTATTATTTAGTGACGATAATGATAATCGTCTCTAAAAAATTGATATAATAACTTGTTGGGATTATACTAGAAAGTATGCTTTTTACTTTGTATAATCGAAACTAAATTTTCAGACTTATTTACTGAAATAAATTGTTTATCATTGATGCTTTAAATATTATCGAATGTTACATATATTTCTTGGATAAGCTGTTTCAATAAGTCGTGCGTGTTACATTGTAGTTAATTTAGTGATACGGATCACGAAAGATTAAATTAACATCCTTGTAACTAAAAGATGCGACATTCACAACAAGAGATTCATGGGAGCAGGGAGAGTCCTCGGACTTGATTCGGGACAAGGCGAATCGAGACCCATGGACATATGACGAGGCTCTCAAAGACAAGGATGCAAATTCTTGGCAAACAACAATGAAAGCCGAAATGGGTTCTATATTTCATAACCGAGTGTGGGAGCTAGTCGAACCACTTAATGGGGTCAGACCCATTGGATGCAAGTGGGTATATAAGAGGAAAAGAGGATCGGACGGGAAAGTTGAAACCTTCAAAGCAAGACTAGTGGTGAAAGGTTATACTCAGAAAGAAGGGATCGATTATGAGGAAACTTTTTCACCCGTAGCCATGCTTAAGTCTATCTGTATTCTCTTATCGATTGCTGCGCATTTCGACTTTGAAATCTGGTAAATGAATGTCAAGAGCGACTTTCCTTAACGGAAGTCTTGATGAAGAGATCTATATCAACAACCCCAAGGCTTCATTGAAACAAGCGAAGAACACCTAGTTTGTAAGCTCAAAGAAATCCATTTACGGGACTCAAAGCGGGCATCGAGCTTGGAACCAATGTTTTGATCATGTTATAAAGTCTTATGGGTTAGATCAATACGAGTTTGAAAGTTGTGTGTATAAAAAGCGTGTCGGAACTGCATTGGTATTCTTAGTACTATACGTAGATGACATTCTAATCATCGGGAGCGATGTGAAGGTATTATCGAGGCGTAAGGGCATGGCTTTCAAAAGCGGTTTGATATGAAGGACTTAGGGAAGCTGACACATCCTTGGGATCAAGATCACTAGAGATCGCAAAGAAAAGGATGATCGGGTTATCATGAAGCTTCATACATAGACATTGTCTTGAAGCGGCTTAAAGCATGCAAGATTCGAAAAAGGATTAAGTACCTTTCAAACATGGAATCCATCTATCGAAAATATCCCCTAAAGGCCTTGAATGGAGATAGATGACATGAAATGCATTCCTTATGCTTCGGTTTTCGGAAGCCTTATGTATGCAATGTTTGTATGCGAGGCCCGGATATCTGCTTTGCGTAAGCATGGTAGCAAGATATCAAAAGTAACTTGGGGAAAAGAGCATTGAATATTTGTTAAAAACGATACGAAGTATCGAAAAAGAACTTCGGGATAGAATGTTGGTTTATCGGTCGAATAGTCCAATCCCCATCGGCTACGGACTCGGTTCCAATCGGAACATAGACTCTGAAAATCTACCTCCGGTAGTGTGTGTGTTTTGCATGGAGGAGGAGCCGTGACATGGAGAAGCGTCAGCGAAATCGTCGCCGATTCTACCGTGGAAGCGAATATGTAGGCTGCTAGCGAAGGCGTGAAAAAAGCGGTTTTAGCTCAAGCATTTCCTAGTGGACTTAGATGTGGTTTTGAATTTGCCAAAGAAAATCATTGTTTATTGTGACAATCTTGCGGGAAGTTGCAAATTCAAGGAACAAAGAGCCACAAAAGCCAGCAAACACATAGAAAAAAATACCATCTTATCTGAGATATCGTTAAGAGAGGAGATATAGATGTGGTAAAGATAGCGTCTGAGGACAACCTGGCGAGATCCGTTCACAAAAGTCTGCCTCACGAATACATTAGAGAGACATGTGGAAGGAATGGGTGTCAAGGCGGTTGTCAATCTGCTTTGAGTATAAGTGGGAGAAATTATTAGGTTACGTGTAGGTGACATTAGATGTCACGGACTACCTGAACATGTTGTAGTATACTTAAAAGGACTTTGAGTATAAGTGGGAGATTGTTGGGATTATACTAGAAAGTATGTTTTTTACTTTGTATAATCGGCCCGAATTTTTCGACTTATTCTTGAAATAAATTGTTTATCATTTGATGCTTTAAATATTATCGAATTTTACATATATTTCTTTGCATAATTGTTCAATAAGTCGTCACGTGTTACATTGTAGTTAATTTAGTGATACGGATCACGAAGATTAAATTAACGGTCCTTGTAACTAAAGGTGCGACATTCCACGACCTAGATGAAATGAACAACCCATCGTGAAAGGTTGAAGTGTAAGGCTCATATTGGCTTGTCTTGACCAAGAGATTACACTAGTGCATGGTGATGCACTAAATAGGACCCTCTGAGGAGGATAAATTTTTTTAGAAGCGAACAAGGAAGAATTAGACCTCGGTGGTTCGTTATTTCTTAATCTTCGTTCCTTAAATAGGATCACGTGGGATTGGTAACTATTGCTTTGACTTATCATGGGTAGCGAATCGGTGAGATTCAATACTTTTTATCTTGGGCAATATTATTAGTCACATGTGATTGCTAAAATCTATCTGAAGAATGGGTAATGCAAAATGCGCTTGTTTGATTTTTCCCCTTGGGAGGTTCATAAGCTTTATCATACCAAATCTTGCAAGTGGATTTAGTTTTCGATATGGATAATAATGTTGAACCGTTCCTTGACCTAGGACAAAAGATATTAATTAACGAGCTATTTGATGGCTTGAATTAATTAATGGGCTAGATAATCTTAAACACGGAAATAATAACAGGAGTCATATTGGTATAATATGGGTTAAGATGGATAGTGCAATATTAATTATGTAGTGGGATTAATTAATATTTATGGGCTTGAATAATATTGTGGCTCAATATTAAATATTTAAGGTCCATTAGAAGGTCCAATCTTAATTCTCCTAAAGGCCCCCTGAGTAGCCCAACATATAGTCCAATAACAGAAAAAAGTGATTAAAATAAAATAAATATTGTTGCTTTTTTTCCAAGTAAAATTTTTTTAAAAATTATAGATTTGATGGGAGAAAGATTTTCTTTGAATTTTGTTATGGAATGAGGATATGTATTCTTGGAATACAAGATTATCTCATTAAATTCAAGAAATCTCCCACTTGGTTATCTATAATGAAATTTTCAAATTTTTTGAAAATAGAGGACAAGAAAGATTTTCTTGATTTTCTTGAAAAGATATTATGGAAGATATGTATTTCTTGAAATACAAGAATATCTCATAAATTCAAGAAGATCCAAATCTTGGATTCTTGAAACCCCTTATTTTCGAAAATCACCATAAAATAGAGTAGGTGAGATTTTTGTGGAATATTATAATTATGGGAAAAAGAATATAGGAGATATATTCAAGATTTCTTGGAGATCAAAAAAGATTTTCCCCACATTGTTTTATCACTAAAAATTTAACCACCTTGGCCTCTATAAATAGGAGATGATTCTTTCATTCCCCAAAAATACAATTCCATGTCTTTGGAAAAATTAGTAAATCCACAAAGGTGGTGCAACATAATTTGTTTTTCTTTTGTTAAATCGTTCACAAGAGTCCTTCCACCCGGATAGTCGAGCGAGGGCTAAGGAATACTTGGGAAGTCCTTTTCGGTTAGTGTATTGACTACACCGTTTCCATCCCAAGAATGCGTTCACGTAAACTTCGTATAATTCATATCGTGGGTTTTCGTGAATTATTATATGCATGATATGTTGTTGGATTATTATTTGAATTAATATAGGATTAATTCATGCTAGTAATAATTAAAGAATTAAATTTGTATTTAAATATTCACCCCGAATAGATCTGTGCAACTTATTCCCCAATAGTAACAACATATATCATCATGATTAATTAACATACCATGACTATTATTTCGTCATAAAAATGATACATATTGTGACGCATTTATTTCATCGTGAAATAATTACTTTTATTATCAATTTATTTGAATTTTTATATATATTAAATCAGTAATAATACTAAATAATAAATATTACAACAAAAACTAAATTAATTAAAGATAAAAAAAAAATTGCATTAACAAAAAACTCCTTCAAACAATAGAAACCAATCAACAATCTTTGTTATAAAAACTACATGAAACAATAAACTAAAAAAATCAATGTCTTATATGTCTCCAAAAATAATTTCCATGTCATTATTCCTTTTTGCACTTCAAACGACGAATCTGAAATCTTCTCCTCCTTAGATATCACTTATAAAAAAAAATCATACCAGATGAATTTATAAGAAAGCATAAATACGTAAAGTATCAAGAAAACGATAATCCTAAACTTTAAATGCACAAATACACATACCATTGAAGAATGCATTTAAGGTGGAAAGCATGCTTGCAGTTTGTAACCTACACCAAAAACGGTTTCCCCAACAGTAAGAAACAACACAAGACCTAAAAAAATTGAGCAATTAGAAAATGAAGCAAATAGAGCAATTAGTGAGAGACACACAATTCTGAACATGTGCCTAATTTCCATATCTGGAGATCAAATTTGTATTTCTGCACAATATAGTACTGTTCACACATATATATAAATATACATAGGCCACAAGAACTAATGATCTACAAGACAATTTCCGTATGTAGAATCTTGAAATGTTAAAAGTCCACTCAATTCTTACATCACTCAATCTAAAAAAAGTCTATGTGATTTGAACTTAATCCAAGGATTTTGTAAGGTGCATACTTACATATCAAGAAACCTGTATCATCATGATTGCTATGTATTAAGAATAACTGTCATTTTCTTTCTTGCTAAAAAAATATTTATTCTTAATCTGGTGCTCAAGATAAGGAATGTAATATGTCACCGTGGAATCTAGTGATCTTTTGGATCAGATGCAACTTCCTATCTATCTGCCTGACAAACCGGCTATTGAGCCTAACAAGTTCTAAGTTTAATTTACAAACTTCAACTGATATGCATGCAAACTAATACTATTATGTATTACAACTAATTCTAATATGCAGTAGAACTAATACTGAGACAGATAGAAAAGCTAATACGTTAACAATCAATCCCAAATTTCACTCAATCGTTAACACAGAATGCCATAGCTTTACACACAAGCATGAAACAATTTCAACTATACTAAATCTCGGATCTTACAGTAATTCCTTCACATAATCAAAATCTAAGATTGAGTATAACAAAATTACACTAACTTCTATTAATCATTACATCCACGAACTAAAATGCAGCAATCTTTACTTAAACACACCATAACTAGCACAATTTGGTAGTGAAACAGTGAAAGTGCATATAAGTGTATACAATTAATACACATAAAAAAAATAGAAGCTAACCTTAATTATAAGTCAATCCCTGACTCCCTCTTAAAAGCCATTAGTTTGTTCATCTTTGCACTTTGCTCAGAGAGTTTTGCAGAGAGAATGTCATTTTGCTCAGAGAGTTTTGCAATCAGATTTTCATTTTGTGTAGCGAGGTCCTCTTTCAAGCTAGTTATTTGAGTTTGTAGTTCTTCCACTTGAGCTCTAAACTGTTGCAACTCTTCTGTTATTTCTCTTAGCTCATCTTCATATTCAACAGAAGAATTATACAATGAACTCCGTCTACTTGGAGACTTTGAACCGTAACCATACCCTTTGGTATATCCAGCCCCATGGCCCAACAACTCCAAGAAAATCTCAGGTTCGGTCTTCTCTATTCCGAGCTCAATTTATTCATCTCGTTTACGTTTCATCGTTTCCTTATATTTAAGCATAAATAAAGTAAATAAAATAAGCTTATCCCCTATCCTCGAACAAACAAGAATCACCAGTTTAAACAAAATCATTAATCTAAGACACAAATTAAATAGTCCTAGCTCAGGTTTCATTAAATTAGCTCTGAAGTTCTTAGAAGATTAGAAGTTGCACTACTCTTGTATAAATAACATGCCCATAGCATGGTTCAAAGTTTATGCAGAAAAGAATCATATGCAACTGAAATAATTGTATAGAATCTGCTACGTACTGAATTGAAAAAGAAGTAAATTAACCTCAATAATAACATAATTGAATATCATAAATGTCTACCTACCCAATTTTCTTTTGCCTTGTCGGATTTCCACCCATTTTTCTACATCTTTGTGGATGCGCTCATATAAGTAAATTCGATCGCACGGTTCTTTAAGTTCAAGAGACTACAAAAAATTATAAAAAAAATTAGCTACTTCATCACCATACCCAAGATTGAAATAAAAAATTCATAAAACACGTAATTGTACAAAATAGACTAGATTTAGAAAATAATTCAGCAAATGAATAAAAATCATCAGAAAGATCCTCAGAAAAAAAAAGGATTTAGAAAATAGAAGCGGATGAATTGTACAAAAATATTCGAAAAACACATTATGTAGCCCTAGGATCAATTTATGTCTATTAGCAGTCAAGGTACATAACACAAACAACCAAATGACCTCAAATAAGAATAATCAAGCTCCTTGTTATAAAGCATTTCATAAGGAGTTTTGTTGTTTAAAACCTGAGAAGGTGTCCTACCGATCAAATAAAATCTTTGTTAAAATGCAATAGTTCCAATATTTCAAAAGTAATCTTATTTTATGTGATAGGTGTGTAGATGCAACTAGTCTGAGGAATCTGGCCCTGAATACATATACTACTTGAAATCATTTACTCACAAGTTCATGCGATCGGACTGAGAAAGGCTTTCGTCCAGCAGTATGCTTGCATAACATTTTTTCCCTGTTGCTTTTATTGATCTTACTTAAACGATGCAACATCATTATAATTGTAACAAAACAAATAAGAATCTTTACATTGAAAAGTGTTAGCCATTAAAACTGTAAAATTATGTGCATTAACTGATCATAGAAAAACCCAAGTTTTGCAAGTAAATACTTAGTACCATTGCAAAGAAGAGTTGTGCCTTTCACAAAGTACAAAAGAAATGATAGTGAAAAAAATCTCAGAATCAACCTAAAACACCAAAGTAATGGAAGCCTTAAATGCATAGTTATTACGGGCGCAAGGCGCCACAAGGCGTAAAGCTGCGCCTAGCGCCTTAGGCGCGCGCGGCTTGGTGAACCAACTCATCTTCATCTTCCATTAGACCAACCACCCACTCATTGCTTTCATCTATATCCCTCAAAGAGATAGGATCAATGTGATCACGTGAGTCATACCGATTACCTATGCTTCAACGCACGATTATACATAAAAAGTGAATCTTGAAACCCTAGATGTGATTCAATTAAATATTAAGACTTAAGAGATAGTATTTTTTATTATTCTGATGTTATTTGACAAATAAAAAAATGTTTTTTTTATTTCAAACCCTAGATGTACGCAAGGCACGCCTTATGTGCGCCTTTTACCCGAGTCAAGGCGGCAAAAGGCGCCGAAAGGCGCCCCCAGGCGAGCGCCCAGAAAATCCCAACTGCCTAGACCTATGGCAGGCGAGGTGGCTAGTGTCCCGAGCGCCGTGCGCCTTAGGCGAGCCTCGGGCGCGCCTTTAATAACTATGCTTAAATGTTTCACCAATTATATCTAATAATCTACAAATTCCAGTGGTGAAGGTCATCTAAGTTTTAGCCAACTGATGTCTTTTAATATAATGTGCAGCAACTGATATCAGAAAGCATTTAAAACCCCAAAACAACACATGATGATGTTATGAAAATAATTGAGATGATACACTACAAAACGATAATATCAGAGATAAAGCATAGTCCTTACTTATAATTCCACAGTTGGAATTGGAAAAGAGATAACCTTGAACTAAGTATTAAGAACAATTTGGTTTAATATATTATCAGCAGCTTGAGATTATTCAAGTTAATCCTACCAGCTTCTCATTTTGACCTTCTAATCCATATAAATATTCAAATTGATGACTCTTATATCCATCTTTATAGTTCCATTGATGTAGAAACACTATAGCTCAACTACAGAGTTAAACCAGGGAACAAATTTGGATAGGTGGATCCAAATATTTTTGGTGTATTAGCCTAATGAGTGATTTCTTAACTAATTTTAACCCTAATGTAATTTCAGTAATCTCAATATAACTATACCATTTAGTAATTTCAGTAAGTACTATAATCTATTCACTTCACTACCGAATTGATGGACCAACTACTTGTCTAATTTCAGAAGCTAATGATGTTCTGTATATTTCAAGTCCATACATCTTTTTCTACCTTTTCCATCTTCCATCCTCCGTCTTTTCAATTCTAATCTCATTTATGGCCTGAACATGAAAAAGCCCAAGATTGTTTAACAGGTCTTAATCACATTGAGGCAAAACCTGGACCACACTATTGAAAAGAATCATTATTCATTTATACTGTTAATTTGAAACACCACCATATCTTTGCATGATTCTTGAAAGTAATAATGCACAAGATTGTTTACTAATAGTAATAATTATGTAAAAAGAACATAGATATCAAGATCTAATTAAAAATCTCAAAAAGAAAGCAACATAATATATGTACGGGAAAAATTCTAAGCAAAGAAACAGATTATGAAACGGAATCACATTGACCCAAATTCTTTATCCTTTTCCACTTGACCCAGTTATGAAGCATTATGAGCGAATCACATTCCCATACTCCTTTTCCCCAAAATTCTTTATCAATGAGAATCACATTGACCCAAATGATTCCATTCATTTTCTCCACCAATCTTGCACAAAACACAAAATTATGAAATTAAGTTCCATGAAAGTATGTTATTTGAAAAAAAAAAGCGAGTCCATGACAAATAGGGTTGACAAGTGGACAATATGTTGATTTGTATGCATTAAGCGAACCGATCAAAATACAATACAATATAACAACCTAGAACTTTGTACTTTACTGCAGTAAATCAATATATATTTCAAAAAAATTACTCATATCATACAAATTTGCAGAATTCAGTTGCCCAATGAGATTCCAATTCTGATTTAACGGTTAAAGCCTAGAAACAAGTACAATTCAACTATATTATCAGAGCAAGCAAAAGCTAATTTGAAGTTAGGGTTACCAGAGACCTGCTTGATGAGATGAGATAGGAAACAATTGCAGAGAAGGGTTATTGGGCGACGATATTAAAACGAAGGGTTTGAGAGTTGATCGAGTATATAAACAAAAAACGTGGAATGCGTGAATATCTCTCGAATAAGAAGGAAATCTCCCTAATTCATGTTCTTAAAATCTAATTTAAAATTTTAAGACCATGGTATCCCATTTTGGCTCCAAAACCAATTCTGAATTGCTAAATAATGGGCGGGCTTATAATTTAACCCTAATTTTCTCAACCAAATTCCAAAAGTTTCCAAAATTAAAAATTCCCAAAGTTTCCAAAATTAATCATACGAATTTAACCCTAATTTTCTCAACCAAATTAATCAAATTCTTATAATTTATCAAGATCAAAATAAGCTAATTCTATCCTATTCAATGATTATAACCTAATTTACGGAATCTGAATTAATTACGATGATGATATCATCGGAGAATAACTTCACGAAAAAAATTCCCTCGATGAATTAGGTCACGGTCGGCACAGTACTCGATTGGGCAGCAGTGGATGATTGAAAGTGCTCAGTGCTAGTCTTTCGAACCAGAATCGCTTGTGATAATCATCACCATGGCTACTGCTCGTAGTCTTCATTTCACCGCGGCTGACGAAGGTCCGGGATGAACTCCCACTGCTAGGATGACCGAATTTTGATTTAGAGATGCAGGATATTTGGAATTCTCCATCTGAATTGAAATGAATTGGGGATTGATCAGGTTTTCATCGAAATAGGATGAAATGAATTGGGGATTGAGGTTGAATTGAGTGCGAGATGAAATGAAATGCTGAAATGGATTCTCAATCTGAATTGAAATGAATTTGGGGATTGAGGTATACATCGAATTTTGATGAAATGAATTGGGGACTGAGGTTTTCTTCGAGACAAAAACTTGTATAGACCTGGTTCATGCTATGAACTCGGTTATTTAAGTATCACTGTTACATACAAAAACTCTCACTGTTATGTATAAAAACTATCATTGTTATGAACAAAAACAATCACTGTTTAGAAAATGCTTTATATTTTTAAACAGTGAAAGTTTTTGTGCATAACAGTGATAATTTTTATACATAACATTGATAGAGTTCATGTGTGAACTTGGTTCACATGAGTGTTACTCGTTCTTAGAAATAGGTCAACATTCAAATGAAATAAATATCCATCTAATTAAATATTGAACTTATTCTTTAATCCAAAATTATCTTGGTACTCACACGTGTGTTGCAATTGGGCCCCAATCAATAAATAAATGGTGAATATATACAGAAAATCTGATAATATATTTCTATATTAAGATTTGCTCGTTTCAGTATAATTAAGTTGTACTTTTCAATATAAGAAGTCGCATGTTTCTAAAATACACTATGAGGGCACTGTGCACCTGGGTGCATACAAGACTTAGATATTTTAATTTTATTCATGAAATTGAAATGACTAATTTTTATGATAAAAACTCATCTGAGACGGTCTCATGTATGAGACGGAGTACAACTTAGCACAAATTAAACTCTCCCGTCCCAAAATGTTAAAGCGTCAATGCTCAACTTATGCCATGTCTCATCATTAGACGATCTCGTACAAGTGTGCCTCAATTTTTATTTAATTTTTATGGAATTAAAATGATTATTTTATTTAAATGTTTTAGTTTGTGTATTTTATTTATTATGATATACTTTGAAAAACTATTTGGATGATATGTTGTCCGTACATGTCAAAATCGATTACCAATTGAATTATTAAATAAATAAAAAAAATTGTCATGTATAATACTGAAATTGACTTTTTAATTTAACAAATGGTTGTTATAGCAATTTTTTAAGCATATATCTCAACAAATAAAATACGTATAATTAATAATGGGCTAGGTCTTGTATGCACCCGGGAGCACCGTGCATTCATAGTGCATTTTAGAAGCGTGCAATGTGTTATGCTGAAAAGTGCGACTTATTTACACAGAAAAATGCAACTGTTAATATGGGAACATAGTTGCATGCTTCTGTTAAAATGCACTATGAGTGCACGGTACACCCGGGTGCACATGAGACACACTCTTAATAATGAATTTGACATAGTACTAATATATTGACCAAATAATTTTACAAAAATTTTCATAATAAATAAAATATACAAATTTAATAACACTAAATAAAAATTAGTCATTTAAATTTTGTGAATAAAAATAAAAATACAATCGTTCTTTATTGAATGGAGAAAAATGATCCAGTTGCAAATATATATAATAAACTATATACAATAAAAAAAGGAAGAAACAAAGTTTTGGTTGAACAATACTTTGTTGTACTATTTTTAATATTCTTTTATATTCCAATATATATTTCTATTTATTTAACATTTTTATGATTTTTTTATATTTCAATATATATTTTTGTTTATTTAATTGTTGGAATATTTTTTATTATTTATCATGTTTATTATTTGTTTGATTGTTGGGTAATTTTTTATTATTTATTTGGTTGTTGGGTTAATTTATAAATATCGCACATGAATTTTTAATTTTTAAAAAATAAGTGTTTGTTTTATTCATGCTACAATTATATTAAATGAATTTAAAATAATTATTATGATTTGTTCTTTCGATAGTAATTTATTCTTTTATTGAGAAGGATGCATTTCTAAAAAAAATCAGTTCTAAAAGATTTTGATTATAATGTTATAGACCGCTTTAAAAAAATGAAGACTCGATACACTTAACTGTAGTTATAATTTAATTTAAATGCTATATACACATTTTTTTATTTGGTTTGTACCCAGTTACATGATTTTTTAAGTATTAAAATTTTTATTAGTTATTATTTGTATCCCCAAATCTAAAATCATGGTTCCGCCTTTCTGAAACATTATTTACACTGAAATGTTCAACTTGATCCTTTGTTAAATCAGTTGAATGTTTGTTTTAACAAGTTGAATAATTTTTAACTGTTTTAGATTTTCAAGACACTTATGTAACTTTATAAAATTTAGTATTTTTGTTTAGGTTTTAAGACAATTTATCACCTCAAATTAATTGTGATACTAATACTTTTATACAAGGTATTAGTTGTGATACTAGGGTATAACTTATATTATAAAATGGTATTAGTCATGATACTTAACAATACGGCTAATATTACAAAAGGGTGTTAGTGGTGATAATGAAGAGTGCAACTTGTTATAAGTGGAAGTAGTATACATTTGTTAATTAAGTGTTCAAATCTAGATTAATGATTCAATGTTTTATGGTATGCGATTGGAGTGTGTCTTTTGTTCTTTTCCCCATAATTTCAAGTTTCACACTATTTCATTCTCCTGTGTTTTGTTCTTCTGGTTTTTGTTTATGAGAAATCGATATTAATTTTCATCCAGATTTTCATATTCAATTATCAAAAATAACATCTCATATAATAAAACAAATAGAAGCAACCATTTAAGAATCTGGATCATCCAAATGGAATTCACATCCGAAGACAAAGAGACCACGAGATTGCTTCATATCAATTAAAATTATGAAATAAATTACAGAATCTGATTCCTGGTTAAGGAATTACAAAAGAACCTCCTCCCTAATTAAAATCGAACTAAAGGGAATACAATATTTCGTAGTAGTTTCCCTTTAGATAAGCTCCAAACCTTGCATGTACGATCCTCAGAAGCAGACACAATGATTGCATTACATCCACCATAGCCAGTTTTAATATCGGTCACTTTCAGAGAATGATCATTAAAATTGTACTCAAACAGATGCTTTGCTTCTTCCCTCCTTGCATCATCAAATATCAGGAAAAGTGACCACACACTAACACATCCATCATCTGCCCCAGACATCAAAAGGGATTGATCATCATTAAATCTCAAGCAACTAACTGCCCTGTAATGTCCATGCCAATTCTTAAGCAATTTTCCAGTCGCGACCTCCCAAAAGTATATATCCCCTGGAACACCTCCTTCTGCAATATAAGTTCCTTGACATTTAATTGGGGTTATATCATTGAAAGTATGTTTTTTTTTTGTATTATAACCTGTATTAAACACTTATTTACTACAATAAATTATTTATCACTGTTGCTTTAAATATGATTGAATGTTATATATATTTATTGCAAACTGTTCATATAATAACACGTATTATATTATAGTTAACGTGGTGATACCAGATTGTTGGGATTATACTGAAAAATATGTTTTTTACTTTGTATAATCGAAACTGAATTTTCAGACTTATTTACTGAAATAAATTGTCAATCATCCGATGCTTTAAATATGATTGAATATTACATATATTTCTTGCATAAGCTGTTCAATAATTAAATGCGTGTTACATTGTAGTTAATTTAGTGATACGGATCACGAAGATTAAATTAACAGTCTCTTGTAACTAAAAGTACGCCATTCACGACCTAGATGGAAATGAACAACCCATCGCGAAAGGTTGAGGTGTAAGGCTCATATTGGTTTGTCTTGACCAAGAGATTACACTAATGCATGGTGATGCCTTTGAATAGGACCTCTGAGGAGGATAAATTTTTGAGCGAACAAGGAAGAATTAGACCTCAGTGGTTCGTTGTTTCTTAACCTTCGTCCCTTAAATAGGATCACGTGGGATTGGTAACTATTGCTTTGACTTATTATGGATAGCGAATCAAAGAGATTCAATACTTTTTATCTTGGACAATATTATTGGTCACATGTGATTGCTAAGATTTAATCTGAAGAATGGTTGTGCAAATGCGCTTGTTTGATTTGCCCTCTTGGGAGGTTCATAAGCTTTATCATATCAAATCTTGCAAGTGGAATTAGTTTTTGGTATGGATAATAATGTTGAACCGTTCCTCGACCAAGGATAAAAGATGTTAATTAACGGAAAAGCTATTTAGGGCTTGAATTAATTAATGGGCTAGATAATCTTAAACACGGGGAAATAATGACCAAGAGCCATATTATTTGTAATATGGGTTAAGATGGATAATGAAATATTAATTATGTAGTGGGATTAATTAATATTTATGGGCTTGAATTATATTGTGGCTCAATATTAGATATTCAAGGTCCATTAGAAGGTCCAATCTTAATTCTCCTAAAGGCCCCCTGAGTAGCGCAACATATAGTCCATTAACTGAAAAGGTGATTAAAATAAAATAAATATTGTTGCTTAATTTTTCCTAAATAATTCAAAATTATAGATATAGTAGGGAGAAAGATTTTCTTTGAATTTTGTTATGGAATGAGGATATGTATTCTTGGAATACAAGATTATCTCATTAAATTCAAGAAATCTTCCACTTGGTTATCTATATAGAACTTTCGAAAATTTGAAGATAATGGACAAGAAAGATTTTCTTGATTTTCTTGAAAAGATATTATGGAAGATATGTATTTCTTGAAATACAAGAATATCTCATAAATTCAAGAAGATCCAAATCTTGGAATCTTGCATCATTAATTTCGAAAAATCCATAATTAGAGGAGGTGTGATTTTTGTGGAATATTTTAATTATGGGAAAAAGAATATAGGAGATATATTCAAGATTTCTTGGTGATCAAGAAAAGTCTTTTCCCACATTGGTTTTCTCTTGAGAAAAGAATCGACCCTCTCTCCTATAAATAGGGGATGATTCTTTCATTCCAAAAGACAATTCCATCTTTGGAAAAATTAGTAAATCCACATAAGTGGTGCAACAAAGTTTATTTTTTCCTTTTGTTAATTGTTAAACAAAGTGTCCTTCCACGGATAGTTGAGCAAATGCTAAGGGAATACTTGGGAAGTCCTTTTGGTTAGTTCATCCAACCAATTCCTTTGCCATCCCGGAGGAATGCGTTCACGTAAACCCGTAGATTCCGCATCGTAGGTTTTACTTGGCTTATTATATGCATGATATGTTGTTGCAATTATTATTTGAATTAATATAGGATTAATTCATGCTAGTAATAATTAAAAATTAAATTTGTATTTAAATATTCACCCGAATAGATCTGTGCAACTCATTCCCCAACAAGCGGTATCGAGCCCACGGTTTGAAGACTCTGAATTTTTTAAATTAATAATTTAATTAAGTGGACATTAAATTTGAAATTGGATAGTAGAACTATTAGATCTGTTTTTGCGGTATCCAATTGTCATGGATTTTAATGTGTTTATTTATGCATGCATATAAATTGTGGTTTTAATTAGATTAGTTCGGTTTGTTTTTGGCTCGTGAGAGAAAATCCACGAGTAGACTAGATTTGTTTGATTTGATCAATGTAATAGAATAGTCTAGATCTAGGTTTATTTATTTTGTAAATAAATTGTAACTTATTCGAAACTTTAAAGGACAAAAATCCGAATCGGACAAAGCGCCTCAGACCGGCCTGCCGATACCATCTGGCCCTAAATCGCTTGTCAGATCATCGCCGGCCGGGCTGTCGGGCTAAGCAGGGCTTGTGGGAGCGTTGCCGTTGCGAATGGCGCGGGCAAAGGGTGAGTCGCTACCGTCGGCTTTATGTGAATCTGTGCCGAGAGTCGCTGACGCCAGGCCGACGCTGCCGAGGCGTCTTTGAGGCATCACATGGCCCACTAAGCCGTCTTCTGCCCAGGCGAGGCAGTGGCGGCGGATCTTGGGCGTGCATCCCTTTGTGAGCTACTTGGGCGTGGCATTTGAAGAAATTTTTCTAGATCGAAGAAATTCAAGGCGGTGTTTTCTTCAAGATTAAGCGAAAAAATCAAACCATGACAATTGGATAATTTGTGCCCAATATGTTTATTTTTACTGTTTTTGCTTGATTTATTTTGTCTTTATCTTATGCTTTATTTAATTTGTTTAAATGTGTTTTGCATGAGAGTTGCCCAAATGGAAAAATCTCACCTTCAAAATTACTAAGTATGTTTAAATAATTAATTGACAATTTTATTAGAATAATAAAAT
Source organism: Stenogyne calaminthoides (assembly GCA_037126765.1). NCBI lineage: Eukaryota > Viridiplantae > Streptophyta > Magnoliopsida > Lamiales > Lamiaceae > Stenogyne > Stenogyne calaminthoides. The sequence continues at coordinate 40,160,139 of JBBCBC010000008.1, read as the reverse complement.
TGAATTAATTTTGACCTCCATGATTTATTTATTTGTGAATTCTTTTGGAGAAATTCCCTCCACGGGGACGGTCAAAAGATAGCTTTCACATGAATGAATTCAAGCGGATGATTATGGGTTATTACTAGTGGCGGCGATGACCCTCCCCACGAGGCTCGTTCAAAAGCGAAATAATAGTCTGTATTTAATCATGATTATTACTTAGGTATAAAATTGATATGCATATACTTCCCAAGTCCTGTCGATTTTATATTGGTCAAAAATGAAACCAACTATTAATCTGGATATTAAAGGTTTATAATTTGTTCTTGTTTGTAACACCTTGAATGTGTTTAAATAATGACCCACCCCACGTGGCTTATTTAAAAGCTGTTTTTGAGATATTAGGCGATGCATGTTCATATTTTTTTGAGATTTTAATATGATTAATGTGATCGAACCTTGTGATATACTTGTCTTTATTGCATATAGTTGTTTATTTCGATTCGACATGTCGTTACCTTTTTAATCCTTTGTTATTATACTTAAAAAGTCAATCAATATGTATGGAAACTATATTGATTGGAAGCGAAAAATTATCCTAGCGCACAAAAAGCACAAGTGGATTCTTGACACACCAAAAAATCGGATGAGCCAAGTGGCGGAGTCAAAACATGCGGGACTCGTCGGATCACCTTCGAGAGATGTAAATCATTTGAAAAAAGTGGAGGGCAAACCCTTAAGGGATTAAGTCCTCAAAATAGATGGCCCATCTGAACAAATTTGAGATTACGAGTCACGATTATGATTTGGAGACTTCGGATGAATTTGGTACTTCACTCTCTGCCCAAAAGTTTTTGAGCATTTTGGCCTCGCTAGCTAATTTGTTGCAAGCTTTTGGTCTCGGCGAAATGATGATAAGGCACCAAACTCGAAGCTTTGACGGCAAGTGGTCCGTCTCCATCTTCTAGGCCAAGGGTAGGCAAGATAAAGAAAAGAAGAAAAGGCCATAATCAATAAAACTCAAATCATTTGCCAAGGGCAATGGTAAGATGAGAATGCTTGTTGTGTCGAAAAAATCCAAAGAAGAGGAAGTGCTTAAGGCTGCGGTGAGAGAGGACAATGGAGGTTTTGCTGTTCCAACCCCAAAGGGACCGGAAAGAAAGGTAATTCTCACGCATTAGTTGTTGAAACTTGTTTAGCGGCGTATACTTCTCATTAAGTGGGTGGTTGATCTGAGATCCACTAATCATGTTGGCTTCACGGGTTCTAAATGATTCCTGACTTAGTGGGGAGTGAGATCCTCTCATCACCTTGGGCAACATTCTGAAAGTAGAAGACATTGCGAATTGTTGGGAGATGAATTTAATAAAAGATTATATGATTTTGATTAAGATCCCAAAACCCCGAGTATGACATGTTCAAGAATGATCTTGATAGTTGAGTCGATTCGTTTTAGAGTATTCGGGATGTTATCTGCAAAATGTATAAGTCGGCGGATATAGTTTGAATAGTCTCTGAAGACTTCGATATGGAAATGAGAGATCAAGACTTCGGCATGAAGACTCGGTAAAAAAGCGATCGATTATAAATCAAGACTCGAAAGACTCACGAAGACACAAAGACAAGGCCGAGTATCTGAAGATCAAGAAAACTAAAAAGCACGGTAATTCTTTGAAGACTCGATAATATCTTTGAATGCTTTCGATATGAACTGAATGTTCCGAGGCCTTTGAATATAACTATCACGGAGGATGCAATCTTGGAGAAACGCGATGCCTTAAAAAAGTCGGATATTGCCAAGACATTCAAATCTGCGCATAAAAAGGAACTAAGTCGGAAGTATTGTTAAGGTTATATCAAACTCGAGTTTGTGATCAAAAGAGCCGTTAAAGGTGTCTACCCTTAGCGAAGACAAAAGTCAAAAGAGGAAGATGACACTACCATCTCGACAATAGCGGTGACAAGCCCATTTGAAAAAGATGTCAAATGTCTGAAAGTTCGGTTTGCAAAAAGTGAAGATCGGCTACATGAAAGGCTTATTGCCTAAAAAACGTGTTAGGGAGTTTCAAACTCTAAATATAGCCATTTCTCACACACCATAAGAGGGAACTCACGGTATCTCTCCAACGGATAGTTTTCAAGAGTGACCTTGGTGTATCCTATATAAATCTTGGTGACCCTCTACATAGTAAGTTACGGGAAATTTATACATAACAAGAGCTCAAACTTATTCTTGCGAAAGTTAAAGCACTCGAAATACCTTGAATTTCCCAAGTGCTTTTATATTGAAGAAGAGCTCACTTTACTAAGCCTAGCGTGATAAGTTTTATCAAAAGCTTAGTCGAGATATCCTAACCCTTTGCATTGTGCTTTATTGTAAAGGATATCTCATCCTAGTTGAAACCAACCAAGAAACCCCAAACCCTTGAGAAGGTAGTTGGAGTGTGTTTGTTGGTAAGTAGAGTTAATAAAGAGTTAGTAAACTACGGGAGTAGTCGAAAAACTCTAGAAAGAAGTTAGTAAGCTTTCTGGGGGTAGTCTGAAAAAGCTTGTGTGTGATTGAGTAAGTAAACTACTGAGGTAGTCGAAAAAACTAAAAGGTCGGGTTGAGTAAGTAAACTCGTGGAGTAGTCGAGAAAACTTCGGGGCGAGTTGAGTAAATAAACTTGAGGTAGTCGAGCTCGGTTTGATAGTGAATTTTCTCGAAGAGTCGGGGAGAGTGGATGTAGGAGCTTGAGTCTCACGAACCACTATAAGCTGGCGTGTTCTTTATCGCTTTCCTATATCGTGTTAATTGTTGCATCAACTTGATTTTGAAAGCATACTTTTCATTGATATTCGGTTGGAATCAATCCACTTGAAAGTTGGATAAGTAATTCACAACCTAATCACTATTTCATAAGGAAAGGTTTTTCGTGAAAGCTTAAAAACGAGTATAATCTAAGGGCCAACCATTCCTTACGGTAGTCGCTAGAACGGAATAGTTACCAAAGCGAACTCTCATCCCGAGGATTGATGAAGTTAGTTATCGATCCAAGCAACTTCGGGATCTCGACACTCGGGACTTCGGTTGGGATTATCGAAGATCCGAAAGCGGCTTCGGGATCAACATCTCGATGAACTTTGACTCGAGCAATCTGTGCTTCTCGAAACCTAATCTTGAGATTTTTCGACCCCGGTGACCTCGATGAAAAAAAAAGTTTTAAAATCCTTTGAACACGTGTATTCCCCCCATACCGTGTAAGACTCGTTCTCACGGGACCAACAAGTGGTATCGGAGCGGTGGTTCAACTTGACCACTGCATGTTGACCAAAGTTTTATTTTCAAAAATACTTGTGGTTTATCTGGCCCCATCTTATTCTTTGAAATTAGTTTCTTTTCAAAAGATCGGAAAAAAAAATGTCTTCTAAAAACTTCCCATGTTCTCGATGAGAGAACTATGATCTATGGAGACCGAGAATCTTTAAAGGACATCTGTATTCCAAACATGGCGTATGTGGAGAGTGGTCTCTCAAGGACCATTCAAATTTCTTTGTGGTGAATCCTAAGAATTACGAAGGAGAGAAATTGACCATAGAGAAGAATTTCCTAAGTCGATGACCAACTAACTCTGAGGAGAGGAAGTTAGTCAATCTAGACTACATGGCAAAAGACACACTATATAGTACAATTGATGATGGTGTGATGGGAATGATCTCTCACTGTAATACTGCTAAAGAGATATGGGATACACTAGCTGTTATGTGCCAAGGCACAGATCATATAAAAGAAAACAAACTTTCAGTGGCAATTGGAAAGTTTGACAGTTTTGAAATGGATGATGGTGAATCAATAGACAAATTGGAAGTCAGATTCACTAGCATCATGAATGATCTAAATGCACTTGGAAAGAAATATCCACAAAGAGAAGTGGCATTAAAAATTCTTAGAGGTCTTTCTAAGAAATGGGATATTCATGCAGTGGTGATTGAAAACACCAAGAACATTAGCTCAATGCCATACCAACAAGTCTTCTCTGAACTGAAAGCCTATGAATTTGTAATTGATAAGAAATCCAAAAAGGCTGACAGCAAAGATGATTCTTCATCAAGTAAAAATGTGGCTTTAAAAGCAAAAGATAAAACCTGCAAAACTAAAAAGTCACGAGAACCCCCATACCAAAACATCGGGATGAGCTTGAGGAAAAGCTAAAGACGATGGCAAGGAGGTTTTGACCGAGACTTAATAATAGATTTGGAAAATACAAAAGCTTTTACGAACAACAGTGCGGAAGAAACACGAGACGACGATCAACCGAAGAAAAGAAGGACACGAAAGTGAAGGATCTTCATCCGAAAGAAGGACTCCAAGTCGAAAAAAGAAAATGATCGGGATGATGATGCCAACAGATCTTATAATTGTCGGGAAGAAAGGTCACTTCCGGTATGATTGTCGAGTTGAGTCTTAAGGAGAAGAGAAAAAGCTAAAAGAGACCGGAAGTTCTCAAAGGCCATGGTTGCGAGAAAAAAAAACATTACGAGGAGGAATCTAGCTCTTCGGATGAGATATTCTCGAGCGGTGATAGTGATGACATCATCATCGATGGCCATTGAGGAGGTAAACTCTTACGTCTCTGTTATTGCTCCTACTTTAAGACAAGAGTTTTCAAGTTCCAATTTAAAAAAATCATTTTGACTTCGATGGATTCTTTTGAGAATCGATGAAGGACTATCTTTGTTTTTGCAAGGGCTATTAAATAAAACTTCAAAGCGAGAATAAGGCGCTGAATCTTTGAAAATCTAAAATGGAAAGACTACAGCAAAACCTGAAATCACTTCTCGATTTATGGGAGCTTGATGAACTAGATGTTACGAAAGTACAACTCTCAAAGAAAGAGAAGTTGATAGAGACCCTAATCGAAAAGCTAGAAAATCCACCCAAGAAACTCATTAATCGAACTAAGTTCAATGACCTCTCGAGAAGCATGAAACTCTCTGAATCATGAGGATAGTGCGAGAAGAAGTTAACTCTATTGAATAATGCATCTAAAGTAATAGATGAAATTGAGTTACCAGAGATCTGTATTTATAAAATCTGATTGGGATACATTCGGGGGAACCTCACAAGGTCATCTGAATCTTTGCATCATGTAGCAAAAGACAATCTTTGTAAAACCCGATGGCACCTACACTTCAAATCAAGTAATGCCCAAGGTTGTAGATAAGGGAAAAAGGACCTATGGTTTGATGAAAACTGAATGATCGGGGTTAAAAGCCCAAACCTCGGTGTAAGGCTAGAAAACCCGAAAGCAACCCGATTAGAAAATTTCAGTACTTCAAAGCCTCGGGCTAAGAATGCAAACTTGAAAGGATCTACACGAACCATCGGAGGAATCTTCGGAAGAAACACTCGTGAAGAGATATTCTCAATCAAGAGACCAAGTCCTCGATCTGTTTGAAAGGCCAGTTTCAAAAGATGCAACAACCTAAACCTTACTTGCCTAAAGGTAAAGGTTATCCGAACCGAATCAACAAAGATTTAGACCGGTACCGCACAAAAGCCTAAGCATCTGAATGAAGGCTGAACGAAAGAAGAATTCAAAGGCACATGTTCAAGCTAAAGCTAGCACACATATCTGTAAAACTAAAGGCACCCGGTAGTGGATGTATATGTTGATGTTCTGGAAGATGATCGAACCACTCTAAAGTAATGAGAGTTGTCGGTGCGATTTGGATTCCGAAAGGTACATCTAACCTTGTAGGACCCTACACAAATTGGGTACCTAAAAATTAATTTGTTTTTCGGGGAGGAAAACAAGGGCACTAAATCGATTAAAGATCACATGGCGATGAGCCGAGATGAAAAAACTCGATATATGGTATCTTGGCGGTGGATGTTCAAGACATATGACGGGATACAAGAAGTTACTCATTGACTATGTTGAACATAGAGGCCCACGAGATCACTTTTTTGGAGATAACTCCAAGGGGATGTGAAGGATATGGAACTTTGGAAATCGACTCGATTCATATCCATGGTGTTTCATATGTATCTGGATTGAAGCATAACCCGCTTTCAATTAGCCAATTACGTGATAAAGGTTTTAATGTTGAGTTCTCTAAGAACTTATGTTTTGTGAAAGATGATACATCACAAGAAAGTATTCTTGGTTGGTACAAGAAAAGGGAATGTGTATCTTCTTGATTGGAGTTCAACTCCTAAAGATACATGTTTAGTTCTTTAAAAGTTCCACGGATACCGATTGGTTATGGCATAAAAGAATGAATCACCTAAATTTCAAAACCTGAACAAGCTTGCAAGATTAGCTCTTGTGAGAGGGTTACCTAACGAAAGTGTTGATGAAGGAACATATTTGTGATGCGTGCGGAAAAGCAAAACAGATAAAAGCATCATTTAAAAGTAAAGTTGAGGTTTCTCTTGAAAGAATACTTGATTACTTCATATGGATCTTTTGGTCCTATAACACTGTGAGCACAAATGGCGGGAAATACACATTGGTAGTAGTTGATGACTACTCGAGATATACTTGGGTCATATTCTTACTTAGTAAGAAAGAGACTCGAATAAAAATCTGCCAGAGCTCTTGAAAAGGCTTCGATGATTGAGAAAGAATCGAGTGTGGTCAAAATCGATCGACAAAGGAACTGAATTTATAAATCATATTATATCGATTATTGTCTGCGTGAAATGGAATTTCTCATGAAACATCACCACAAGGACCCTCAACAAAATGGTGTTCTTTGAAAGAAGGAACAGGACTCTGAAAAAAGTTCGCAACGACAATGATAAATTGAAGGCGATATTCCTAAAAGATTTTGAAATTTGAAGCCGCCAACACCGCATGCTACTCATGGAGAATAGATCCATCTTGACTAAGAGTCAAGGCAAAACACCTTATGAGCTTTGGAATGAAAGGAAGCCTCTTGTTTCTTTCTTTTCGTGTGTTTGGTTGCAAGTGTTTCATACACAATAATGGTAAAGATCGGGTTGAAAACTTTTTTGATAGTAAAGGCGATGAAGGAATATTCTTAGGATATTCAAGTCAAGAAAAACTTTCGAGTTTACAAGCTGGGACTCTTATTGTGGAGGAAACACCTCATGTTGTTTTTGATGAAACTATTTGTGTTCGGAAAAAACAGAACATGATCTTGAATGAACTGACTAAAAAAGGATCACCGTTAAGCTGAAACAAAAAGAAAACTCATCTTCAACTGGCGGTAGTCAACACAATCTATGATTGGGTGACTCGAACTTCGAATAAAGAAGTTGAGAATGGAAATCGGGATGGTGAGACTCGGAAAACCAAAGCCTCCAAAGGTAACCAATCAAGCAGACACAAGTTCGGACTCGGGTATGTGATGCCAATGAAGATGTGGTCACAAATGAGGCAAATTCTAATCTATCAACCAAAGGGAACAAATGTCTCTCGACAATGCTCTGAATAAATTTCCCTGAGGAAGATGATTCACTTTCTCGCTTCATTGTTCCCCGAAGTTCTTGATATAACCCGAACCTAACATTTCAAATGTTGAGGATACTATTGAAGGGGAACATCAAGAAGGAAATGGTTAGATAGTCATCCTACAAGTCGATTGTGGGTGATCTAACCGAAGGTGTTAAAACAAGAAGGTTCCATGGTGAAAGTGCACTATTCTCACGCTTTCTATCGAGAAAAGAACACCGCAGAGATTGGTGAAGCTCTACAAGATTCGTATTGGATTCTTTAGCTTTATGCAAGATGAAATTTGAATCAATTCTCAAGGAATGAAGTATGGGAGTTGGTAGATAGAACTGAAAGGCACAATGTCATTGGAACCAAGTGGGTTTTCAAGAATAAAAGAGATGAAAACAACAACATTGTAAGAAACAAAGGCAAAAATTTAGTTGCCAAGGTTATTCCCAAAGAAGGCTTGGATTATGATGAAACCTTTGCACCGGTTGCAAGACTAGAAGCCATCGATTGTTTCTTGCATATCTTTCCCACATGAAGTTCCACATCTATCAAATGGATGTGAAAAGTGCATTTCGAATCTGTGCTTAAAGAAGAGGTTTATGTGGAACAACCTCCAGGGTTCAAATAGAATGACCAAGTTTACGAGGCTCGTAAAAAAGCCTTGTATGGTCTCAAGCAAGCACCGAGCATGGTATGATACTCTTTCTCAGTTTCTTACTGACCATGGTTTTGTCAAAGGAACTGCTGATAGAACTCTGTTCGGGATAGAGGATGAGAAAGATATCTTATTGGTTCGGATATATGTTGATGACATCATTTTTGGATCTCCAAACCATCACCGTGTGTGAAAAGTTTTCAACACCGATGAAAGGCAAGTTTGAGATGTCAATGATGGGAGAGATGAATTTCTTTCTAGGTCTTCAAGTGAAACAATCAAAGGAAGAAATATTCATCAACCAGGCAAAGTACACCAGAGATCTGATTGCCAAATATGGTGTACAAAATTGCAATGCAATTAGGATTCCTATGAATACTAACTACAAGATGGATCCTGATTCAGAAGGTAAATCAAGAAATCATCTTGCGATTATAGAGGAATCATTGGATCATTGCTCTATCTCACGGACAAGTAGGCGGATATAACATTTCTTTGTTGGGATATGTGCAAGATACCAAGCTAATCCTAAGACTAGTCACATGGAGGTCTAAAAAAAGATCTTGAGATATCTTAAGGGCGCAAGTGAATAGAGGATTATGGTATCCAAATGATGATAACCTTGAATTAACCGTTACTCGATGTCGACTATGGAGGTTCTGAAATTGGCGGGGAAGTCCACAACAGAACTTGTCAATTTCTAGGAAGCAAACTGATATCTTGGTTTTCAAAAGAAATGCACCTCGATAGCAACCAAGATTACTCTGAAGCTGAATACATGGTCGAGGAAGTCAGCGTGCTTTCGATTCTTTAGCTCGCACAACAATTAAGGGATTATAAAGTTGTGGCGAATGAAGTACCAATATTTTGTGACAATAATAGTGCCATTGCTATTTCACAAAATCCGTATTGCACACGGATGCAAGCATGTGGATATCGGACATCACTTCATCGAGAGATCATGTCGAGAAAAATGACATAAGGATGGAGAAAATTCATCTTGATAGCCCGAAGAGTCGATATCTTGACTAAACCTTTAGGTGAATCAAGATTTCGGAACTTTCGGTTGAATTAGGGATGTTGGAACAGTGTATAGAGTAAATCAAAATTGAAGATTTTTGAATACATGAAGCTTTCTCAGAATTCTACTGAGAAACTCAGGATAAAATGAAATAATGAACTGAGTCTCAAGAAACTCAAATTTCTTGATAGTCGTACTTTCGGTAAATATCTTTGAACCCTTTTCAAGATTACTCGATATATTGACATTTTATCAAGGTCGATTTCTCGAAAAACCCGATAGAAGGAAATTAGTCACGAAGAAAGAATGACTCATGTGAGCCATTTATTGCTTAAATAAAACTCGGTAATCATTTGCAATAAATACAAAACACGAGGAATGTTTTTTTGGGATCATTTTAAATTCCGAAGAAGGACAGTCATTTAATGCTCTGCCACATTATTGACCACAGAGGATATTTTGGCGGCTTACTTTTCGGAGATCGTCGGTTCATATACCCGATTAATCGGAGATTAATCTCAACCGTTACTTTTCACCTAACCTACACGATTCCCCACGATCTCGAAGCTATCTATACCTCTTCAAGCCATTCAAGCCAAAATTTTATCAAACCCTTCGTTCCCAAATACTCTGTAACTAAAATCCCTTTTGCCCGAAATCGCAAAAACCCTAAAGCTTCAAATTCTTCAATCACATTCTAAAATGGCTCCAACAGTAATACGAGAGATTGGTCATAACCAATAAGCCATGGTACGAGTTCATTGTCCCACTTGAGAGCTCAACCAACTCAAAGCCAGAAGAGGAGGCTCTGAATATGATCCGACTGGCCAAACTCACCCATCTAGTCGCAAGTCGACCAGACCAGGAGTTCGCAAAGGAGGTAATCGAATTCATCTGCAATTTGAAAACAGATGAAGAAGATTGTATGCACTCTTCGATTCATCAGTATCACATCTAGATCACTCATCAAAATCGTCGATTTTGAGAGGAGGTGTGCATTATTCAAAAATCAATGATGTGTTTGAGCTATGTGATAGAGGAGGGATCCCGCGATGTATATGTCGGAAGAGAGCGGGAGTACCTAGATAGGATTGCCGAGAATCTGTGAAGTTTGAGGCAACTTTGAACAAGAAGCACCTAAAGCCACAATATATCGTGTCTTGATGGATATTGTGAGCAAGAGAGCGTCATGAGTCTTCATGAGGAGTTTTGAAAGCAGATTAGTACCCGGCTCGGGGATCGATGGCGATCGAGGCATCTCCCACCACCGACTTCAATCGGGTGAAATTCTTAGTCCAGATGGTGTCGGAGCAAGCCAAGATCATAAAAAGAGTCAATGGGAAATCACAATGAAAGGCAAGATCCACCATGCCACCAAAATTGCCTATATTTTGGAGATGTGCAGAGAGGAAGAGGATATCTTCGCCAACTCAACCCCATTCCCTAAATCCAAAATTCTCTTCAAACCCATTTCTTTGTGAAGAAGCAGCTATTCGAGGAAAAAGAAAAAAGAAGGTAGAATCACCTTCATGGGCCGGTGAGAAAGAGATTCAACAAACCGGGGGTTACATTGGAGGCAAAAATAGAGCAAGGAGCAAAACTGTTGAGGCGGAAGAACCTCGCTCCAAAGCGCAGAAGATTGGTGGTTCTCCCCGACGATGGTAGTAATTCCGAGGAGAGACAACTTTGAGGCAAAACTGCTCAAAGTTCACCTTACAAGTGCCGGCTCGTTATCTCAAGACACAAGATCGGATCGAGGAAAGGTGTCTTCTCTGGAGTCAGCTTGAGACATCACTACCGGATAAAATTTTCTATGAAATTTTTCAAGAACTCGAGACCTCGAAATGCCTCACCTCGTATGAACAAAGCTCGGATCAAGAGCCAGTTCGGCCAGAGTCGATCCAAGATGTCTGCTCGCATCGCCAAGCCAACTCGTACTATACCGAGGAAATGCCACTCGTCTCGTAACCCCACTCAGATGCAACCGAGGACACAGATGCAATAAGCTTCTACTACCGAGGCTCGGAGCAAAATGTACCGATGAGCTCCCGAGTGACCCAACGCTGATCCTTAGCGTGCCTCTCCATGAACGAGAGCCCGAGATGGAAGAAAGGCGAATGAAGAAGGCGAATGGAGGAGCAAGGAACAAATCATCCTTGTAGATACCGAGAAGCCTCGGCCATACCCCTTACGCAAGATATATTCTTCTTGATTAAGGACGACGGTGTATATCCTCAATCGAGACTCTTCCCGAGATGCTTGATATTGCCGCATTCGCAGTGGAAGATCGGTGGAATGAGGAGACGACGCACTCCCGACCGGCTTCGTGGTTCGGAAGACAAAGCTGATTGAAAAAATTCGATTTTGATGAGCCGTTCAGAGGAAACTAGCCGAGAAGAAAGCAAATGAGGTTGGTGCCCCGAGCAGTGGAGACAAATCCAAAGATGGAGATGGGGACCAACAGGGAGAAGCTGAGGATCAGTCTCAAACAGAAATAGAGACTTCTGTTGCTGATCAACCTCAGATCGCTAAGATTTTCGGTACCTTTTGCACTATTGATAATGATGCCGAGTTAATGAAAGTACTATCTTTAATTTCGAAATGTCCGATAAATAGACCGAGGCTCAATCGAGGATGGAGCTCAGATGAAGCGTGCTTCGGGATGATCAAACGGCCTGAAGGTCGTAAGGTCACGAGATTGATCTCACTCCCGTAATGGAGAAACTTGAGAAGATTGAGCCAATGGCAATCAAAATTGCTCAGATGGAAGAAACATTGGCCAATCAAGCTCGAGATAATGGAAGGACTTAGCCATTCTTGAATCGGTGCGAGATACAAAACACTCGACCACTTCGGATGACCTCCATGGAAGAAAAAGCTAAAAGAAAAGTTTGGAGGGAGTCAATGCAGATAAGTGATGAAAATGAAACAAAAAGCACCAGAGTCGATCAATTACTAGAGGTGAAACCGACAGAGAAATATGAGGTGCGGATCAAATCTGTGTTGAGAAAATGAGCTCGATGCTCATGACCAAGATGACAGAGATGCTTAAAGATGCACTCTCCGGCGGTTTGCCCACATTCTGAAGAACCGTGCCTGCGGCTAAGAACCACATTAGAAGAATGGAAGATGAGCAAGATCAAATAAAGGGGAGAGATCCGGGTGTGAGCAAAGAAACGGTATCATATGGACCTGACTCTCTCCGGACTTCTTCCAAACTACTGATGCGAAGGGGAAAGGGAAGGTCAGACCTCGGGAAGTTCATGGCACGTACTTTGGAAAAGAAGGCTCGAAAAGATCTTTGAAATGTACAATTTAGCCCAAGCCTTTAAAGAAGTCGATCTTTCTTGAGAAGTTAAAATTTGCTCAAGTAGAGAAGCCTGTCTACATTCGAGTTTCTAAGCAAACCAAGCTTGAGGTTGCAAGAGAGAAACTGAGTGTTAGAACTAAGGTTGGAACAAGCGGTTTGGTCTTTGAATCGCCTATGAAGAGGAAAGCCTTGGGCGTTGTTCAACTCAGTAAGCATGGGTAAAAGCTTCTAAGCCAACCCGAGAAAATCGATTCTCGAAAATGAAGAAGAATCTGAGTCTCAACCTCGGAAGAAAAGTCTTCAACTCGGAGAGCTCGATGACACTCCAAAAAGAACAAGCTAAGAAAATTTACCGCTTGGTTTGAGAAACTTCGTGATCGGAAAAAGAGATAGATGAAGAAGCGAAACGGCGAAGGAGTGACTTTAAAGTTTAAGAGCAAGAGGAAGGGAACATCGAAAGCGCTGAAGTGGCCCCATGTTGATAAATGGATGCCCATTAAACTCAACGACATGTGGGAAGAAGTGAAGAGAACCTTCTGGTTCAATTTTGATGTTCTCAGGGAATGGAGAAGGGAAGGCTCTGATCAGAACGAAGCTTTCATTGAACATCTTCTCACCTTTTATCCAAAGTATCTACAAAGCTGGATTAACCTTGCGGATGAAGGTGGAGTACAGATAGTAGCCCCCGGTCCATATTCCTATCCTCCTCCGAAACTTGGTAATGGCTTGGTAAATGAAAAGGCCATTACGCAAGAAATCGTCAATCTGTTGGGTCGATGGGACTAATCGGAAACAAAACCGGACATCATCGAGGAAAGAAATGAGTCAAGAAGAAGAGATACTTCGAATGTTTGATCCGGAAGTGCCCCATCGATGAAATCGAAAATGAAGCAAACAGAAAGCGTAAGATCAAGAGCCAAATCTGAAGACTAAAAACTGAAGACTCAGAAGATTTTGTGTTTCTTCAAATGTTTGTCTTTTTTATTTTGTTTGATAAATTCATTGTAATCTGTAAAGCTACACTTATCATCAATGAAGATTTATCATTATGCTCAAAAGATAATACCTCATTATCTTATTTTACATGTCTTTTGATATGCCCGGACATGATTGTTCGGTGATGAAATTCTTGGGAGACTCTCTCATTTTTTTTTGGGAGATTCTCTCGATTCAGAAATGTTGGGACATAACCAATCTTGTAATAGATAAAACCGAAACACGAGAATAGGTTATATACTTGTAACAAGATAGGTTTGGCATCATCCAAAAGGGGAAATTGTTGGGAGATGAATTTAATAAAAGATTATATGATTTTGATTAAGATCCCAAAACCCCCGAGTATGACATGTTCAAGAATGATCTTGATAGTTGAGTCAGATTCGGTTTTTAGAGTATTGAGGATGTTATCTCGCAAAATGTATAAGTCGCCAGATATAGTTTCAGAATAGTCTCTGAAGACTCAGTATGAAACTGAGAGATCAAGACTCAAAGATGAAGACTTCGGTAAAAGATAACGAGATAAATCAAGACTTCGTAAGACTCGAAGACTCAAGACACAAGACAAAGACCGAGTATCCGAAGATCAAGAAAACTAAAAGCACAAGAATTATCAAGACTTCAAGAATATACCAATGCTCGATATGAACTGAATGTTCCGAGGCAATCGAATATAACTATCTGGAGGATGCAATCTTGAGAAACGCGATGCCTTAAAAAAGTCGGATATTGCCAAGACATTCAAATGCGCATAAAAGGAACTAAGTCAAGTATTGTTATAGGTTATATCAAACTCGAGTTTGTGATCAAAAGAGCCGTTAAAGGTGTCTACCCTTAATCAAGACAAAAAGTCAAAAAGAGGAAGATGACACTGCACCATACCGATAATGACAAAGGACAAGTCAAAAAAAAAGATGTCGATGTCTGAAAAGTTCCAGATCGCAAAAAAAGTGAAGATCGGCTACATGAAAGGTTATTGCTAAAAAGCGTGTTAGGGAGTTTCAAACTCTAAATATAGCCGTTTCTCACACACCATAAGAGGAACTCACGGGGCTATCTCTCCAACGGATAGTTTTCAAGAGTGACCTTGGTGTATGCCTATAAATACTGGTGACCCTCTACATAGTAAGGTTACGGGAAATTTATACGCAACAAGAGCTCAAACTTATTCTTGCGAAAAGTTAAAGCACTCGAAATACCTTGAATTTCCCAAGTGCTTTTATATTGAAGAGAGCTCACTTTACTAAGCCTAGCGTGATAAGTTTTATCAAAAGCTTAGTCGAGATATCCTAACCCTTTGCATTGTGCTTTATTGTAAAGGATATCTCATCCTAGTTGAAACCAACCAAGAAACCCCAAACCCTTGAGAAGGTAGTTGGAGTGTGTTTGTTGGTAAAGTAGAGTTGTAAAGAGTTAGTAAACTACACTTATAGTAGTCGAAAAACTCTGAGAAGAAGTTAGTAAGCTCTGAGGGGTAGTCCGAAAGCTTGTGTGTGATTGAGTAAGTAAACTACGGAGGTAGTCGAAAAAACTCAAGGTCGGGTTGAGTAAGTAAACTACGTGGAGTAGTCGTCTAAACTTCGGGGCGAAAGTTGAGTAAGTAAACCACGAGGTAGTCGAAAGCTTCGGTTTGATAGTGAATTTTCTCAAGAGTCGGGGAGAGTGGATGTAGGAGCTTGAGTCTCTCGAACCACTATAATCTATTTGTTCTTTATCGCTTTTATTATACGTGGCTTAATTGTTGCATCAACTTGATTTTGAAAGCATACTTTTCATTGATATTCGGTTGGAATCAATCCAATTGAAAGTTGCATAAGTAATTCCGCACCTAATCACTATTTTCATAAGGGGAAGGTTTTCAAAGAAAGCTTAAAACGAGTATAATCTAAGGGCCAACCATTTCAAGACGATCGAGTAGCTAGAACAGATAGTTACCAAACCGAACTCTCATCCGAGGATTCATGAAGTTAGTTATCCGATCCAAGCAACTCAAGATCTCGACACTCGGGGACTCGGTTGGGATTATCTCGAGGTATCCGAAAGGCTTCGGGATCACCGGTCTCGAAGAGATTTTTGACTCGAGAGCAACTGTCTTCTCGAACCTAATCTTGATTTTTACGACCCAAGTGACCTCGATGAAAAAGTTTTAAAATCACCGAACACGTGTATTCCCCCATACACGTAAGACTCGTTCTCACCGACCAACAAAGAATGCTATGTAAGTGGCGGATATTGCAATGCTACGATAGTAACGATTATTGCAATACTACGCAAGTAGCGAACATTGCAATGCTACATGAGTAGCGATTAAAGCGAAAGGAGAAGTGCACCTATCTTTTGAAGATAAAGTTTTTTGAGATTATCTTTATGTTCCCGGTTTTAGAAAGAATTCACTTTCGGTTTCTAAAATTCGATTAAAGGACACTAAGTTTCTTCTAATAAGAATGACATCATTTTTGAAATGATGAGTGTATCTCATATGGGACATTGATGGAAAATCTCTATACAATTAATCTTGGCACACCACTCATGAAATGCATCCTATAACACATCAACTATTTCCGACAAAAAGAAAGTGTGAACGAAATACTTCTTTGGCATCTAAGATTAGGGTCATATAAATCCAAAGAGGATCCAAAGGTTGGTGAAAGATGGTTCACCGGAGCGTCTCCAAGTTGAACAAATCCCAACCTCTGCGAATCATGTTTGGAGGGTAATATGACCAAGAGGGCATTGGAGCCAGGAATAGGGCCAAAGAAGTGTTAGAGATCGCTCACACAGATGTATGTGGTCCAATGTCAACCAAAGCAAAGAGGAGGTTATGAGTAATTTTATTGATGATTACTCAAGGTACATTTTCCTTATGAAGCATGAATATGAGACCTTTGAAAAATTCTAAGAATTTAAGGCTCAAACAGAGAATCATAGGAAAAACGTATCAAGTCTCTACGATCCGATCGTGGAGGCAAATACCCTCAAATGATGAGTTTTTGAATCGCTTATCCGATGAAGGGATTGTATCCCACTCACTACACCCTAACCCCCTCACCAAAACGGGGTTGCGAGAGCGAAGAAACATAATTCTTTTGGAAATGGTTAGATCAATGATGAGTTATCGCGGATCTTCCCGAGTCGATTACGGGTCATACCTTGGAAAACAAATGACTTAAATTCTGAACTTGGTGCTATCCAAATCGGTTCCCCAAAACTCCCAAAGAATTGTGGACCCAAGCAAGCCTAGTATGAGACACATGAGAATTTGAGGGTGTCCGACCCACGTGTTGGACAAGGAAACCGTAAGTCGGATCCTCGATCGTAATTAAAATCATGTTTGTAGGATACCCAAAGGAACAAAAGGGTGTATGTTCTATAGTCCCAAGATCAAAAGGTGGTCATCAAGACCCACTTTAGTTTTTTTGAAGAAGACTATATGAACCAAAGAAACCCCGAAGTGAGATTACCTTAAATGAGCTTAGAGGGCAAACCTCGGTGCGAATTGTCTTAGATGATATACCAAACGATACGCTTTTCACAACCGAGCCTCGTCAGAGTGGGAGGGTTGTTAGTCGACCGAGAGATTCATGGGAATAGGAGAGTCCTCGGACTTGATTCCCGGACAAGACGAATCAGACCCATGGATATATGACGAGGCACTCCAAGATAAGGATGCAGATTCTTGGAAAACAACAATGAAAGCCGAAATGGGTTCTATGTTTCATAATAGAGTGTGGGAGCTAGTCGAACCACTTAATGGGGTCAAACCCATTAGATGCAAGTGGGTATATAAGAGGAAAAGAGGACCGGACGGGAAGGTTGAAACCTTTAAAGCAAGACTAGTGGCGAAAAGGTTACACTTTCGAAAAGAAGGGGATCGATTATGAGGAAACTTTTTCGCCTGTAGCCATGCTTAAGTCCATCCGTATTCTCTTATCGATTGCTGCGCATTTCGACTTTGAAATCTGGCAAATGGATGTCAAGACAGCTTTCCTTAACGGAAGTCTTGATGAAGAGATCTATATGCAACAACCCCAAGGTTTCATTGAAACAGGCCAAGAACACCTAGTTTGTAAGCTCAAGAGGTCCATTTACGGACTCAAACAAGCATCCAGAGCTTGGAACCAAAGTTTTGATCATGTAATAAAGTCTTATGGGTTTGATCAAAATGAGTTTGAAAGTTGTGTGTATAAAAAACGTCGTTTGGAACGCATTGGTATTCTTAGTCTTTGTCGTAGATGACATTGTGATCATCGGGAACGATGTGAAGGTGTGATCAGACGTAAGGGCGTGGTTTTTTTCAAAACAGTTTGATATGAAAGACTTAGGGAAAGCTCGACACATCCTTGGGATCAAGATTGTCGCGAGTCGTTTTAGTTGATGAATATTATGTGGCTAATTTGGTAACAACTCGCAAACAAAACATATACGTGTAAAATAAATCGGTAAATAAGATGCATTTGTTGACCCGGTTAAATCAAGAAATGACTACTCTGGGGGCATACCAAGCCAGGATATTGTATTATGAGCTTCACACGTACAGTTCTTGATACATCTTATGAAGATGAATCGATGCAGATAAAGATAATTTTTTCAATTAGCAAATGAGTGCTAGGGTTTTTGTATATGTGGATGATCACTCGAATTTTTTAGTTCCTCTCCTCTCTGGGGATCTTTGTAGGCTATTTTTCCGAACCTTTATCTTCTTCTTTTTTTCCCTTTATAAAGACTCCGTAAGCATGAGTCGGGTTGGTATAAAGATGAGTGGAGTCTTCGGATCATGCAAGAACCCCGGTGGTGTTGCCATGTTTCCAACTTCGTCTGTAGGATGCTCTTTTGATCGTCCAAATTAATCTCTTGTTCGGTTGGATGTTTTGTTCGCCTCTTTAATCATGTCAGTTTTATGCTGGAAGATTGTCCTCCTCGAGCACTCTGACCCTTCAGGATTTCCGAGTATTTTGGCCGCCTGAATCCTCAGTTTTGCTTATGGCCTTCTCAACTTAGCTTATCTGATTCCTTCTTTCCTGACCTGAGTAGCGGATACGTTTGTTCGGTAGGGTCAAGTTGAGCAATTTCGACGGTGGCGAACAAAAAGTAACTTATCCACCAGGCATGATTATTTTGTTCGAATATTACACGTGTCGCTCTTTGATGTTCGATTAATCCTGATTTATTATATCGAACACAACAAAGATCACTCGAGATCGCAAGAAAAAGGATGATCGGGTTATTGCAAGTTTCATACATAGACACTGTCTTGAAACGCTTCAGCATGCAAGATTCCAAGAAAGGATTTGTACCTTTTCGGACTTGGAATCCATCTATCCAAGAAAATGTCCCCAAGACGCAAAAAAAGGAGATAGATGACATGAAAGGTATTCCTTGGCTTCTACCGTTGGAAACCTTATGTATGCAATGCTTTATGCGAGACCCGGATATCCGCTTTCGCTTTGGCATGGTAGCAAGATATCAAAAGTAACCCAGGAAAGTGCATTGGAAGACGCTTAAAAACATTCGAAGTGTCCGAAAAGAACTCGGGATAGAATGTTGATTTATCGATCGATACTCCAATACCCATCTGGCCACACGGACTCGAATTTCCAATCGATTTAGATTCCGTAAATTATCCGCCTCGCTTAGTGTGTTTCCATTTGGGAAGTGTAGCCATCAAATGGACGAGTGTGAAGCGTAATGCATCACCGACTCAACCATGGAAGTTTGGTAAGTAGTCGCCAGAAGCAAAGGAAAGAACCAATTGGGCTCTAGATCTTCTTAGTGGACTTGGATGGTGTTCAATTTGTCAGCAAATATCTGCTAGGGGCGATTTGCAAATTCAAGAGAACCAAGAGTCCACGAGTCAAACAAGCACACTAAAGGAAAGACATCTTATACGAGAAATCGTTAAGAGGAGATATAGATGTGGTAAAGATAGCGTCCGGGGACATGACTTAGCGCATCCATTCACAAAGAGTCCGCCTCTGAATACATTCGAGAGACATGTGGGTGGAATGGGTGTCAAGAGTTGCCAATCTGCTTTGAGTATAAGTGGGAGAAATTATTAGGTTCGTGTAGGTGACATTAGAGGTCACGGACTATGCGAGACATCTTGTAGTATACTTAAAAGCGACTTTGAGTATAAGTGGGAGATTGTTGGGATTATAATTTAAAAGTATGCTTTTTACTTTGTATAATCTAAACCTAATTATCGACTTATTTATCAAATAAATTGTTTATCATCGATGCTTTAAATATGATTGAATGTTACATATATTTATTTGATAATTGTTCAATAATTAGACAGATTACATTGTAGTTAATTTAGTGATACCGCATCACAAAAGATTAAATTAACAGTCCATTGTAACTAAAAGTACGCCGTTCACGACCTAGATGGAAATGAACAACCCATCGCAAAAGGTTGAGGTGTAAGACTCAGATTGGTTTGTCTTGACCAAGAGATTACACTAATGCATGACTGATGCACTGAATATGACCTACATGAGGATAAATTCTTGAAATCAACAAGGAAGAATTAGACCTCGGTTTCGTTGTTTAACCTTCGTCCCCTTAAATAGGATCACGTGGGATTGGTAACTATTGCTTTGATTTATCATGGGTAGCGAATCAAATAGATTCAATACTTTTTATCTTGGGCAATATTATTGGTCACATGTGATTGCTAAGATTTAATCTGAAGAATCGTGTCTAAATCACGCTTTGTTTGATTTGCCCCTCGGGAGGTTCATAAGCTTTATCTTACCAAATCTTGCAAGTGGAATTAGTTTCCGGTATGGATAATAATGTTGAACCGTTCCTCGACCAAGGATAAAAGATGTTAATTAACGGAAAGCTATTTCAGTGGCTTGATTTATTTAATGGGCTAGATAATCTTAAACACGAGAAATAATGATCGGGAGCCATATTGACTGTAATATGGGTTAAGATGGATAGTGCAATATTAATCATGTAGTGGGATTAATTAATATTTATGGGCTTGAATTATATTGTGGCTCAATATTAGATATTCAAGGTCCATTAGAAGGTTCAATCTTAATTCTCCTAAAGGCCCCCTGAGTAGCCCAACATATAGTCCATTAACTGAAAATGTGATTAAAATAAAATAAATATTGTTGCTTAATTTTTCCTAAATATTTCGAAATTATAGATATAGTAGGGAGAAAGATTTTCTTTGAATTTTGTTATGGAATGAAGATATGTATTCTTGGAATACAAGATTATCTCATTAAATTCAAGAAATCTCCCACTTGGTTATCTATATAGAATTTTCAAAAATTTGAAAATAAAGGGCAAGAAAGATTTTCTTGAAAAAAATATTATGGAAGATATGTATTTCTTGAAATACAAGAATATCTCATAAATTCAAGAAGATCCAAATCTTGAAATCTTGCATCATTAATTTCGAAAAATCCATAATTAGAGGAGGTGGGATTTTTGTGGAATATTTTAATTATGGGAAAAAGAATATATGAGATATATTCAAGATTTCTTGGTGATCAAGAAAAGTCTTTTCCCACATTGGTTTTCTACTGAAAAAAATCGACCCTCTCTCTCCTATAAATAGGGGATGATTCTTTCATTCCCAAGGACAATTCCATGTGCTGGAAAAATTAGCAAATCCACATAAATGGTGCAACAAAGTTTATTTTTTTCCTTTTGTTAATTGTTCGACAAGTGTCCTTCCACCGGATAGTTGAGCAAAGGCTAAGGGAATACTTGGGAAGTCCTTTTGGTTAGTCCGTCCAACCTAATTCACTGCCATCCCTAGAGGTACGTTCACGTAAACCCGTAGATTCTGCATGCGTAGGTTTTACGTGGCTTATTATATGCATGATATGTTGTTGCAATTATTATTTGAATTAATATATGATTAATTCATGCTAGTAATAATTAAAGAATTAAATTTGTATTTAAATATTCACCTCGAATAGATCTGTGCAACTCATTCCCCAACACAGATCACAGAAGATCACGTTAACAATGCCTTGTAAACGAGTGCGTGTTTCACAACTTAGATAGATCCGAACAATATATTGGTAAAAGTTGATGTGTAAGGCTCAGATTGACTTGTCTTGACCAAGAGATTACACTAGTGCATTCGATGCGCTGAAGCGGACCTCCAGAGAGGATAAACTCGTTCGCACTGACTTAATGGATGAAGAGTTAGACCTCAGTGGTTGTTGATTTCTTAATCTATGTCACTTAATAAGTATTATCTGTGATTAGTAGTTATTGCTTTGACTTATAAATGGGAAGAGAATCATTGCGACTTCGATACCCTGTATATTGGGCAATAATATTAATTGCACGACAGTTGCTAAATTAATACAGAGAATTGTGTGCTTGCAATGTCTTGCGTGATTGGTCCCCTTGGTGGGCCCGAAACCTTTATCATACCAAATCTTGCAAGTGGAATTAATTTTTTGATATGGATAATAAAGCTAGGTTGTCCTTACTCCAAGGATAAAGATATTAATTAATATAAATCTTTTCAGTGGCTTAATTAATTAAAGGACTAAATAATCTTAAACACGGGAAATAATAACCGGGAGCTATATTACCATAATATGGGTTAAGTTGGATAGTGCAATATTAATTATATAGTGGTATTAATTAATATTAATGGGTTGAATTATATTGTGGCTCAATATTGGAATTCAGTGGTCCATTGGAAGATCCATCTTGATTCTCCTAAAGGCCCCTCAAGTAGCCCAAATTAAAGTCAATTAAATAAAAGGTTCTAAAAATAAAATAAATTATTGTTGCATTATATTTTCCTTAATTTTTCAAAAATATTAGAGAAAAAGAGGGAGAATGATTTCTTGAAAAGATCTTTATGGAAATGAGATAAGTATTCTTGGAATATAAGATTATCCCATAAATTCAAGAAATCTCCCACCTTATTTCTTTAATTGTAATTTTCGAAAATATGTAGAGAAATAAAAGGAAAGAAAGATTTTCTTGATTCTTGGAAATATTTTATGGAAGATATGTAATTTAGGATACAAGAATATCTCATAAATTCAAGAAAGATCCAATCTTGAAAATCCCCTATTATTTTCAAAAATATGAGCTAAATAAAGGTGTGAGATTTTTGTGGAAAAATACACATGGAAAGAAGAATATATGATATATATTCAAGATTTCTTTGAGATCAAAACAAGATCTTTCCTAACCCTATTTTGCCTCAAATTTTCATCCAACCCCTCTATATAAATAAGGGGATGAATTTTTTCATCCCCTAGTGTTCCAAGAAATAAGGGGATGAATTTTTTCATCCCCTAGTGCCATGTGTTGGAAATATTAGAAATCCACAAAGATGGTGCAACAATTATTTATTGTTGGGAGATGAATTTAATAAAGATATATGATTTTGATTAGATCCCAAAACCCCTGAGTATGACATGTTCAGAATAATCTTGATAGTTGAGTCAGGATTCAGTTTTAGAGTATTCAGGATGATATCTGCAAAATGTATAGTCACAGATATAGATCGAAGTTAGATCTCAAGATTCTCAAGAACTCAAGATATATGTTTAAATCGGTTTTCAAGATGAAACTAAAGTTTCAAGACTCGAAGAAATCGAGAATCAAGACTCGAGCAGAAATCGAGATATCAAGACTCAAGATGAAACTGAGGAACTGAAGACTCATCATGAAGATTCAGTATATCGGTCCAAGATATCTCGTGAAGACTCAAGACTCGAAGACGCCAAAACTCGAAGACCTCAAGACTCGTAAGACTCAAGACGCAGAAGAAGGCGATCAAGAACTAAGATCAAGAATATTCAAGATCAAGAATATCAAGACTCAAGAATGTATCAATGCTCAAGATAAACCCTAATGTTCCGAGGCACTGAACATATCTATCTGAAGGATGCAATACTGAGAAGATCTCGATTCCTTAGAGAAATAGATATTTGTCAAGACATTCAAAAGCAGACAAAAGGAACTAAGTCAGAGTGTTGTTAAGGTTATATCAACTCAGAGTTTGTAACCAAAAGAGCCGTTGAAGGTGTCTACCTTTAACTGGAGACAAAATTCAAAAAGAGGAGACAACATCAGACCATCTAACATCGACAAAGGACAAACAATTTGAAAAAATGTCAGAAGTACAAAAGTTCCAGACTGCAAAAAGTGAAGACCGGCTACATGAAAGACTATGCCTAAAACGTGTTAGGGAGTTTCAAACCCTAAATATAGTCGTTCCTCACACACCATAAGAGGAAATTCACGAAGCTATCTCCTCCAACGGATAGTTTTTCAAGAGTGACCTTGGTGTATGCCTATAAATACTTGTGACCCTCTACATTGGAGAACCTTCTAATTTTTCCTTTGTTTATAAATTGGTCATTGGAGAACCTTCTACCGGGGTTATTGAACGGGGACTTAGGAATACTTGAGAAGGACTTTTGGTGGGTATCCAGATACTTGATCCTGTCTGTCTCAGACCGTCTCTCCAGCGGGTACGTTTAAGTAAACTTCTAGAAATTCCGCATGCTAGGATCTTTTACGTGAAATATTATTTGCATGTCGTTGTTGGATTAATTATTATTTGAATTCACTTAGGTTAATTCATGCTAGTAATAATTATTAATTTAAATTTGTGTTTATGAGGTCATCCCGATAGATCTTGACATATGTTATCCCAACATGTTACAGGCAAGAGGCCTAATCGGCTCTGCCGGGAAGCTCCTCACTTCCACCTGAGGCTTGTTCCAGTTCGAATAGAGAATCGAACCAGAAGCAGAAGACTTAGCGTCATGGATTTGCGAAGAGGCGAGGAAGCGGCCGGCGACGGAGGCAAGGCCGTGGGGAGTGGATGCACACGATTTGGAGCGGAGGTGCTCGGCGCCGGTCTGGAGATCCCAGCAGCTGACGTTGGTATCCGTTGGCGATGAAGCAATTACTAGTTCAGGCTCCATTGTCAACTCCATCAACGTTGTGTTGGGTTATGGAGCCTGAGTGAAACGGGATGCAGGGCGCAGGAGGCGCTCGACTAGCGCTCGAGGTCGAGCAGGTGTGCTCGGTCGAGCGCCCCCCTATCCAGCGCCATGAGGGCACTTGAGCAATGTATGTGATCAAGCAGAACCGCTCGACCAAGGGCTGAGGTCGAGTGGTTCTGGAGGCCTGGACGAGGAAATAAGGTTTCAGCCAGGATGGGCCAAATCAAGGGTTTTGGCCCAGTTTCCCAGTTCGGGTTTTTTGTATAAATAACCCCCTAACTCCCCCATTGTATCTTGCACTACTTGCACTATCTTATACGATATAGTAGATCTCTCCCGACTTGGTAGTGCCCCCTAGATGTAGTCGGTTTAATAACCGGTAACCAAATTGTTGTTTCTAAATTAGTAGTTCCATTATTTTCTCCATAATTGCTTGCTTTAATTCTAACAACGGTATCGAGCATCGAGGCTCAAGGGATCTCGTGGGAGCAATTATAATGGCCTAAAGGAAATCGCTTTGTTGAGAAGCTTGATGGTACGGATTTCAAATTTGTCGCTTAGTATCTGCGTCGGCATAACCAATCGAACGTCCGAGAACGCATAAAGGCGCCGAGCAAGCCGGTTGGTTGAGCAGAAACCGATCGACCAAAGCCCTGTCGTCGGGTTCCGTGAGGCGCGTCATGGAGTGTGGGGCGTTGGAGTAGGTGGTTGGATGCAAGATCAAGATGGGCGTTGACACGTGCCGAGATCGTTATGTCGGGTTAAATCTGAAGATCAAGATGGGCGTTAGACCGTGCACGAGATCGTTATGTCGGGTTCATGAAAGATCAAGATGGGTGTTGACACGTGGGTTTGATGGTTGTATCGAGGTTGGATGCAAGATCAAGATGGGCATTAGACACGCTGCTTCGAGATCGTCTCGAAATCGGTGGCCGAATGATTCAAGGAATATTGTGGGACGTTGTTTGGTTACGTGCGAATCAAAAATGTTGAGGGGCATTGCTTGGATCAAATGGACGTGAGGGTCCAGGTTGCTGTCTTGTGGGCCGCAGTGATGCGGGTTCGAGAAGGATGTTGTGGGACGTTGCATGGATCAAGTGTGGATTCGAAGTCGAACATTGAGGGACATTGCTCAAAGTGCGTGGTTTACTGCCGATGAGAGATGTTGGGATTATACTGGAAAGTATGCTTTTACTTTGTATAATCAAAACTGAATTTCGGACTTATTTACTGAAATAAATTGTTTATCACGGATGCTTTAAATATCATCGAATGTTACATATATTTACTGCATAACTGTTCAATAAATAGTACGTGTTACATTGTAGTTAATTTAGTGATACCAGATCACAGTAGATTAAATTAATAGTTCCTTGTAACCAAAAGTACACCATTCACGACCTAGATGGAAATGAACAATCAATCGTGAAAGGTTGAAGTGTAAGGCTCAGATTGACTTGTCTTGACCAAGAGATTACACTAGTGTATGGGCGATCTGATGAATATGACTTCGGAGGACAAATTCTTCAGAACTGAACAAGGAAGAATTAGACCTCAGTGGTTCATTATTTCTTAATCTTTGTTCCTTAAATAGGATCGCGTGTGGTTGGTAACTATTGCTTTGACTTATCACGGGGTAGAGAATCAACGAGATTCAATACTTTATATCTTGGGCAATATTATTGGTCACATGCGATTGCTAAGATTTAATACGGAGAATCGTGTGGAAGTATCTTGTTCGATTTGGTTGCCCTCAGGGAAGTTCATAAGATTTATCATACCAAATCTTGAAAGTGGAACTAGTTTCCTAAGATGGATAATAATGTTGAACCGCTTCAACTAAGGACAAAAGATATTAATTAATGGAAAGCTATTTCAAATGGCTTGAATTAATTAATGGGCTAGATAATCTTAAACACGGAAATAATAACCGGAGCCATATTAATCTGTAATATGGGTTAAGATGGATAGTCTTTATATTAATTATGTAGTGGGATTAATTAATATTTATGGGCTTGAATAATATTGTGGCTCAATATTGATAATTCAAGATCCATTGGAAGGTCCAATCTTAATTCTCCTAAAGGTCCCCCAAGTAGTCCAACATAAAGTCCAATAACTGAAAAATGTGTTTAAAAATAAAATAAATTTGTTGCTTATTTTTCCTCTCTTTTTCGAAAATTATGAATAAAATGGGAGAAAGATTTTCTTTGAATTTTGTTATGGAATGAAGATATGTATACTTGGAATACAAGATTATCTCATTAAATTCAAGAAATCTCCCACTTGGTTATTTATATGAAAATTTCGAAATTTTTGAAATAAAAGGGAAAGAAAGATTTTCTTGATTTTCTTGAAAAAATATTATAGACGATATGTTTTTCTTGAAATGCAAGTATATCTCATAAATTCAAGAAGATCCAAATCTTGGATTCTTGTCTCTTGATTTTCGAAAATATTGCCATAACAAAATGAGGTAGGATTTTTGTGGAATATTTTAATTATGGAGAAAAGAATATATGAGATATATTCAAGATTTCTTGGAGATCAAGAAAAGATTTTCCCACATTGGTTTTTCCTCAAAATTTCGACCACCATCCTATCTATAAATAGGGGATGATTCTTTCATTCCCAAGTACAATTCCATGTGCTGAAAAAATTAGTAAATCCACAAAGGTGGTGCAACAAAAGTTTATTTTTTTTTTTTGTTAATTGTTCGCGAGCATCCTTCCAATCATTATCGAAAGAAGGACTAGGGAATACTTGGGAAGGTTTTTTGGTATGTTTAATCGACGAAACCATTGCCACTCCAAGAGGTTAGTTCACGTCAACACGTAGTAATTCCGCATGCGTAGGATCTACGTGAACTGTTTATATGCATGATTTGTTGTTGAATTGTTATTTGAATTAACATATGATTAATTCATGCTAGTAATAATTGTTAGAATTAAATTTGTATTTAAATATTCATCCCGAATAGATCCGTGCAATTAATTCCCCAACAAGAGATTGGAAAGACGAAGTTACTGGTTGGAGTCGGTCTCAAAGGGAGATTGTTGGGATTGTTGGAGTCTCGAAAGGCGGAATGAGTCTCCAGGAGGACAAGATGTTCTAATGAGTCCAGGGAGGACAAGACGTCCTAATGAGTCCAGGGAGGACAAGAAGTTCGACCTAGTTGAGGTCGTGCACTTCCGCTCCCAAAGGTCGGGCCTCCAAAAGTGGGAGATTGTTGGGTTAGAGCCTCGAGTGAAACGGATCTGAAGCGCAGGAAAGGCCGACCAACGCCGAGGTCGAAAGGCAGGTGTGCTCGCCGAGCACCCACTATCCAAATGCCATGAGGGCGCTCGAGCAATATATGTGATCGAAGGTAACCGCTCGACCAAGGGCCGAGGTCGAGCGCTTCGTGAGGCATGGACGCGAAATAGGGTTTTTCCAGATGGACCAAATATAGGGTTTTGGCCCGGTTTCCCGCCGGGTTTTTGTATAAATAACCCCTAACTCCCCATTGTATTCTTACTACTTGCACTATCTTATACGATATAGTAGATCTCTCTCTGGCTTGGTAAAGTGCCCCGGATGTAGTCGGTTGTTAACCGGGTAACCAAATTATTGTTTCTAAATTCCGTAGTTCCATTATTTTTTCCATAATTGCTTGCTTTAATTCCTAACACGCTGGATCATCCAAATGTAATCTGCAGGGAGTAGACATCCAATAAAATATCACTGTTAAAAAAGAGATTGAATCGAATATTTTTAACTCAGATTGCGAAACATATAACAAATAAAAGTCGAGCAACCCACTGCATATATCCACTAGTGATCCATACTTCAATAAGACACTAAAACTTGAAGAAATCCTAAGATTCAAATCCCCCCATTCCTCAAAACTCCATACTACATTAAAACATAATAACTGCCGAAAATAATCAGAAAATAACACAACAATATGAGATTCTTCCTTTTAATTGAAGAGCTCAAACAAGAACACCATTTCATCAGCTTACATCTTTGCGAGCACAAAAGCAATGGAACGTGACGAATAGATCTTCAGTCGCGAAAGCAATTACTGAATATGCTGCTCATTCTGCAATCGAAAGCTTGGTTCTTGGATCTGCAATCGAAAAGAAATTCTTCTTAGAGCACTTTTTCATCAGCACCAAATTAATATATCACACCTAAAATTAAGAAATTCCTCTTTTCATCAAGTTTATGCAAGGAACAAGCTATTTGTCAGGAATAAAGTAGCCAAACTGGGATCACCATAGTGGGGACGTTATCAACAGCTTATAGCTTTATTTATAGATTGATACATCTACTCTAAGATGCAAGTTTTTGTTTTGAAATATCTGTCCTCTAACCACTATATAATCACCTCAAAAAAATGCACCAGAAACTGATTGCAAGTGTTGGTCAAAATAAGTAACTTAACTGCCATGTAACAGAGTTAACTAACTTGCTTCTAATCAGCTTAAAATCGATTCTTAACATATTATTAAGCTAACCACATCAAAATTATCTCAAAAAAAACATCAAGTAATTGAAGACTTTGTGTAATCATCAAACTTTATATACCATTGCTTAGGACTTTTCTTGAACATCAGGGCTTTTCATTCAAATGATTTAATTTCATATACATATGAACAAGATCACAGATTAATAGTGGGAACAACTTTTAATATAGATTACATAAAAACTAGTAATTTAGAACAGCATTTCAAACTGTCATGTATTTGTTTCAAGTTATCACAATTGCAATCAACCAAGACTCTGGAAAAAACAATTTGGTGCCATTCAACTAGAGAATTTGCTATTACAATTGCTTACTAATATAAGTCAAAACGATGTTTCATCAACAAACAAGAACATCTAGAATGAATAACAACTCCATTCATTCGAACTAGCAAGGAAATAAATCAAGTTAATTGGAGACAAATTGCACTCTACCAGGGTACGTATAACAATTTCTGCAATCTACCAGGGTATAACAATCTACCAATTTGAAAATATTATATTTTCAGTGCACCAACAACACCCCTAAAAAAATATAATATTTTCAGTGCATGGACAATATAATGCATTAAAGTAAATATCTAAAAGTGAAAATTGTTGAGAATATAAGATAACTCACAAAATCAACACCCGTCTGTGGAATGTGTCCCTTGTTAGCTGCCAATGCAGCTGCATGCATATTCCTCAACCTACTCAGTCATATATAGAAACACAACGTAAGTCATAAGTCAACAAAGTTTTCAATTCACTAGAAATTCAGCTAACAAAATTGAAATCTGCATTAAATTCCATTTCACGGATCAATCAACGAACCACAAAGGCACACTCACATTGACACACCCATTGATTTCCTTGAACATTCAAGATTCCAAAACAGCACCAAACCATGTCAAAAGACCCGAAACAGAATGGTATTCCATTAGCTCCCAATAGGAAGGGAATTAAAATTTCCAAATTACTACTAGGTAAGAAACATAAGTGATTGTCTTGTTTTCTCTAACACCAACATTAAATAAGAGACACAACAAATTAACCAAATCAGAATTCAGACATACAAAAAATGGTAGGCATTCAAGGCCAAGTTTAGCAGTCTATAAAACTCTACAGTAATTTGCAGAATAAAGTATAATCATCACAAGTAGGAATATCAGCCCAAAAATGTAGGTTCATTTAAATATATTCAAGTGCAGTAGAAACGGTGTTAATGCTTTTGCAAGTGTTAATTAAATCATTTTATATTACTTTCAACACAAGTTCCCAACAATGCAAACACAAATAGAAGCATTCTCTTTCATCCAGGAAAGCTCAAGGCATCTAATCTTCTAATAAAAATGAGCTGTGAATTCAATGGCATAATATAATTCATAAAAAAGGACATCATAGGCTCATACAAATTAATTATCTGACATGAATTAGATTATCCTGAACTTCCTTTATACCATCGCATCCACATTTTAATAGATGATTTGGGGTTTACATAAGAAGCCAAAGGAAGATTACAAAGTTTTCTAGTAATTTCTTGGATCATTAAAAGACAAGTTTTGAGTAGAATGGACCTATTGTATTTGGAGATAATCATATGTAAACATCATCTTAGAGAATCAACTGAGATGAGAAACACAACACAACACTTATATAATTACGAGAAAATTGTTCATAAAAAATTAACCAATTGAAGAGAGATCAGAAAAGACGGGCACCCCAGCAAGTACAACGAGTTCAAAGGCATGGACTGCCCCCACTAGTGCGTCATAGGCTTCTGTACACCGAACTCACAATTCTTGACTCGCAATTCCAAACTTGAAGAACCAATTGAGAGAGAAGAATCAATTGAAAAAATTCGTCACCAAAGGGGATTTTGGACAGTTGTGGTATAGGGTTGGCGGCAAATTCTGGTGATCTTAACGCCAAATCCTGGTAACTAGGGCAATGGAAAATCGAAATTGAGTTTTCTATTTGATACTGTATTCCAAAATTGGGGAATACACACGCCAGTATTTTCCCTATTTTTTTTTAATAAATTGAGAGAAATTGGGGGTTCTATTTTTTTTTATATATATATTTTTTTTTTGGAAGAAATTCTCATAATAAAAAATAATATAATTTCGTGCTCAATAAACAAGCTTTGTCTAGCTTAGTTGGGTATAGGCAAGCTATTTGTTTGAAAGATCATAGGTTCAATTCCTATTGATGTATTCATTTTTTATATTGAAAAATTGATTCAAATATTT
Organism: Stenogyne calaminthoides; assembly: GCA_037126765.1. NCBI lineage: Eukaryota > Viridiplantae > Streptophyta > Magnoliopsida > Lamiales > Lamiaceae > Stenogyne > Stenogyne calaminthoides. The sequence continues at coordinate 40,129,023 of JBBCBC010000008.1, read as the reverse complement.
TTATTAAAAAAATAAGATAAATGTAGTGTTTGGTCAAGTGGTGTAGTTATTTTATATTGAAAAATTGATTCAAATATTTTTATTAAAAAAATAAGATAAATGTAGTGTTTGGTCAAGTGGTGTAGTTATCCTCTTAAGGTAAAAGGGTCGCATGTTCGAACCCTGATGGATGAGAAATTTTATTTTTTCATTTTATTCAATATAATTTATATTTTAAACGAAAAAATTAATTAATGGCAAAAATATAATACATAATAAACATCAAAATGAAATAAAAAGTTATCTAGCTTATTTGGTGGTTACTTGTCAAATTTAATTAAAAGGTTTTGTGTTCGAATCTTAATAAACACATTTTTATAACAAATTTTATATTTGCATTTTTATTTAATAAAATCTATATTTTATATGGAAAAAATTATTAATCGTCGCCATATATAAATATTGGTGACGAAATATTATGTCACTATTTACTATGAACGATTAGCGACGAAACATAAAATTGTCATGAAAATTTTATATTATATGACAAATATTGATCTTCACTAATTAAAATGAAGATCGTCGCCGAATAATATTGTGACGAAATAAGTGCGTCATTAAAAAATAATTATTAATCGTCACTATATATTAATATTGGTGACAAAAGAATATGTCACTAATTACTATGAACAATTAGCGACGAAACATAAAATTGTCATAAAAATTTAATATTATATGATGGCTATAATCGTCACTAATTACAATGACGATCGTCACCAAATAAAATTATGACGAATTAAGTGCGTCACCAATCCTTTTGAATAATTAATGACAAAACATATAGTTGTCACAAAAATACTATTTTTCATGACGTTGAATATCGTCACTAAATATTATGAATATTTTCACCAAAGTTTATTGTGATTTAATTTTCTTGTTTTTTTGTCATGAAAATTTTGAATTAGTGACTTAAAAAAAAAACATCAAGATGGTGATGTAAAACAAAATTTGTCACAAATTCTGACTTTTTAGTGACGAAAATTAAATTTGTCACCTTTAGCTAACATATTGTGACGAATTTTGTGTCGTCACAAAAAAATTCGTCACGGAATGTGGGAGTTCCTGTAGTGTGCATAACCTGACTGTGACTTGTAATCATCACAATGTTGGGATACGTTATGCCAGGATCTATCGGGATGACCTCATAAATACAAATTTAAATTATCGATTATTACCAGTATGAATTAACCTACGTGAATTCATATAATAATCAATCCAACAACAACATGCAAACAATAATTCATGTAAAAGACCCTAGCATGCGGAATTTTTAGGAGTTTACGTAAACATACCCATTGGAGAGACAATCTGAGACAGGCAGGATCAGGTATCTAGCTACCAACCAAAAGTCCTTCTCAAGTATTCCCAAGTCCTTGCTCAACAACCTGGGTGGAATGTTCTCCAATGAACAATTATAAAACAAATGAAAAATAAATAAATTGTTGCACCACCTTTGTGGATTTCTAATTTTTCCAACTCATGGAATTGTTTTGGGGATGAAAAATTCATCCCCTATTTATAATAGAGGGGGGTGGTCGAAAATTAGGGCCTAATTAGGGTTAGAAAAGATCTTTTCTTGATCTCCAAGAAATCTTGAATATATCCCACATATTCTTCTTTCCATGTGTAATTTTCCACAAAAATCTCACACCCTTATTTAGCCACTATTTTCGAAAATAAGTAGGCAAATAAACAGCACCTAAAATAAAAACAAAAAACCTAAAGCCATAAGTACACAGGTCGTACCAGAGGCTGGAGGCCCACTAAAAACTTTGCTAGGGTAAAACCCCCCTTGGGGCAAAACCCCTAGCGAAGGGAAAAAGGGTTACTCCTCTAAAACGAAGAACTACTTCGAAAGGTGGAAGTAGTCCTTATTCATATCAGAAAAAAGCAGATCCTCTAGGAAGTCGGGATAGCCCCCGATCCATACATAATCCCTACGGAGTTTCGCTAGTTTGTCGGCAATATAGTTTCCCTCTCGAAAGATATGTGATGCTATAAGGGAAACCTGTCGACGAGGATTCTCAAACTTTGGCCAGCTGGCCTTGATCTGCTATGGTAAGTCTCTCCCGCTGCTAGTAAGGACCTTGACTGCAATCGTGCTATCAAACTCAATCAAGAGGTTTGTCCAGCCCATGGATCTAGCAAAGACAACCCCATGCATACTTGCAAGAATCTCTGCATCTAAGGCAATACCCTAGCCAAGAGTAACCGAGAAAGTAGCAACAAACAACCCTCTTGAGTTTCGGACCACGCACCCAACATAAATATTCCCATTAGCAACACTGCCATCCACGTTAAGCTTGTAGGACCCAGGAGGGGGGGCCCTCCATCTGACCATAGTGCTTGTCTTCGACAACCATGGAACAATTAGAACTCGCAGCCTCTGGCAGATCAGCAGGTCATCCATCCCATGTGACGAGCCGAGCTTCAAGTGATGATGTTGGGGTTATACGTGAAAGTATGCTTTTACTTTGTATAACCTATGTATTAAACACTTATTTACTTAAATAAATTGTTTATCACTGTTGCTTTAAATATGATTGAATGTTATATATATTTATTGCAAACCGTTCGTAGCAAGCGTTACATTGTAGTTAACGTGGTGATACCAGATCACAGAAGATCCCGTTAATAGTTCCTTGTATACGAGTGCGTGATTCACAACTTAGATAGATCCGAACAATCTATTGGTAGAAGTTGATGTGTAAGGCTCAGATTGACTTGTCTTGACCAAGAAATTACACTAGTGCATTCGATGCGCTGAAGCGGACCTACAGAGAGGATAAACTCATTCGCACTGACTTAAGGGATGAAGAGTTAGACCTCAGTGGTTGTTGATTTCTTAATCTCTGTCACTTAATAAGGACTGTGTGTGATTAGTAGTTATTGCTTTGACTTATAAGAGGGAAGAGCTTCATTGCGATTTCGATACCCTATATCTTGGGCAATAATATTAATTGCATGACAGTTGCTAAATTAATACAGAGAATCGTGTGCTTGCAAAAGTCTTGCTTGATTGGTCCCCTTGGTGGGCCTGGAACCTTTATCATACCAAATCTTGCAAGTGGAATTAATTTTCCGGTATGGATAATAAAACTGGGCTGTCCTTACTCCAAGGATAAAGATATTAATTAATATAAAGCTTTTCAGTGGCTTAATTAATTAATGGACTAAATAATCTTAAACACGAGAAATAATAACCGGGAGCCATATTACCGTAATATGGGTTAAGATTGGATAGTGCAATATTAATTATATAGTGATATTAATTAATATTAATGGGCTGAATTATATTCTGGCTCAATATTGGAATTCAGAAGTCCATTGGAAGGTCCATCTTAATTCTCCTAAAGGCCCCTCAAGTAGCCCAAATTATAGTACAATAAATAAAAGGTGTTTAAAATAAAATAAATTTATTGTTGCAATATTTTCTATTATTTTCGAAAATATTAAAGAAAAGAGGGAGAAGGATTTTCTTGAAAAGATTTTATGGAAAGGAGATAATGTATTCTTGGAATACAAGATTATCCCATAAATTCAAGAAACTCCCACTTGGCTTCTTTAATAAGAAATTTTCGAAAATTGAGTATAAGAAAGGGAAGTAAGATTTTCTTGATTTTCTTGGAAAGATTTTATGGAAGATATGTATTCTTGGAATACAAGAATATCTCATAACTTCAAGAAAGATCCAATCTTGCAAATCTTCTTTATAGTTTTCGAAAATAGGCCAATTGAGGGTGTGAGATTTTTGTGGAAAAATACACATGGAAAGAAGAATATATTGGATATATTCAAGATTTCTTGGAGCTCAAGAAAAGATCTTTCCTAGCCCTAAATTGCCTCATAATTTTCGAAACCCCTTCACTTATAAATAGGGGATGAATTTTTCATTCCCAACTAGTGTTCCATGTGTTGGAAATATTAGAAATCCACAAAGGTGGTGCAACAATATTTTATTTTCCTTGTTTTATAAATCGTTCATTGAAGGACCTTCCACCGGGGTTATTGGACGAGGACTTGGGAATACTTGAGAAGGACTTTTGGTGGGTATCCAGATACTTGATTCTTTCTGTCTCAGATCGTCTTTCCAACGGGTACGTTTACGTAAACTCCTAGAAATTCCGCATGCTAGGATCTTTTACGTGAAATATTATTTGCATGTTGTTGTTGGTTAATTATTATTTGAATTCACTTAGATAAATTCATGCTAGTAATAATTGTTAATTTAAATTTGTATTTATGTTTATGAGGTCATCCCGATAGATCCTTGCATATGTTATCCCAACAACTGGTATCAGAGCCCCGGTTCAGGCTCTGATCTCTTAAATTGTAATTTAAATTGTTGTTCATTAAAATTAAAATTTTATAGTAGAACTGTTAGATCTGTTTTGCAGATATCCAATTGTCATGGTATTTTAATGTGCTTATTTACATGCAAATAAATTATTGGTTTTTAATTCAATTCGTTCGGATTCGTTTTGTCTCGTGAGAAAATCCACGAGTAGATTAGGATTTGTTTAATTCGATCAATGTAATAGACTAGTCTAGATCTAAGTTTATTTATTTTTCTGTAAATAAATTGTAACCGGATCGTGAACGAAGACGGAGACGATGAATTAAAGACGGACGTCTGAGCGCCCGGACGTACGCGAGCCAAAGCGGAGCACGCGGACTAGGCGGAATGCCTAGCGACCGTGCTCACCACCCGGGCGATCACGGACGGGGCATGGCAACGCACGCTAGGCGTGCAAGGCACGCTCGGTCGGACGTGCGCATGCTGGCTATTTCGGGCGCGGGGCACGGGACCCCGGACGTGGGCGATGCTCCGTGCGAATGTGCTTTGGGCGACAGGGCGGGATGGCCGATCCGGACTGGGGCATGCGCCTAGGCGCATGCGACTTGGTTTCGAGTCGTGAGCTACTCGTTTTTCGGACGTCGTCCTAACCCAAAACGGAGGACATTTTAAAGAATTGTTGCGGATTCAGTGGGAGCTTTTCGAGACGAACGATGAGAGCAAAAGAAAGGGACGATTTCTCAAGATCAAGATTTGGAATTTAAACCATGACAGTTGGATATATGTGCAACGTGATTTATTTAGTCTTGATTCTTGTTTTAAATTCGTGCAATTTTATTTGTTAAATGTGTTTGCATGATTTAGAATTGTCTAAAATAAAATCTCACTTTCGAAAATTACTAAGTATGTATCGTTGACAAGTTTTATTCTGGATAATAAAATTTCGTCACATTGACCTCCATGATTTATTTATTTGTGAATTCTTTTGGAGAAATTTCCACCACGGAACGGTCAAAAGATGGTTTTCACATGAATAAATTCCCAAAAGGATGATTGTGGATTATTATTAGTGGCGACGATGACCCTCCCCAAGAGGCTCGTTCAAAACTAAGTAATAATTCTGTATTTAATCATGGTTATTACTTAGGTATAAAATTGATATGCATATACTTTCCCGAAGTCCCTGTCAATTTTATATTGGTCAAGTGGGAGCCGACTATTAATTTTGAATTAAAGGTTTGTAACTGTTTCTGTTTGTAATCTGCTTGAATGTGTTTAAATAGACAGTTCACCCCAAGTGACCTATTTAAACTGTTTTGAGATGTCGGCTGATGCATGTTCATATTGTTTTAAGATTTTGATATGAACAATGTGATCGAATTGTGTGATAATTTTTGTGCTTACACAAATTGTTATTTATTTCAGTTCAGCATGTCGCAACCTTTTAATCCACTGTATTCTATACTTAAAGACCATCAATTAACTGGTGAAAAATACGTCATTTGGAAACATAAACTTATGATCGTCCTAACTGCACAAGGATCCAAATGGGTGCTTGACACACCAAAACCCGAAAAACCTGCTAAAGATATTGGTATATGGGATGAGATGGAACATAGTGAATGGGATTTGACTAATGAATTGGTGAAGGAAACAATCTTGAAAAACATGTCTGATTTGTTGAAACGCCTTCATCAAGGATTTAAATCAACTGCAGACATTATGCGAAATCTCGAAGAAATGTTTTCACATTCGGCCCATATAGCTATCCAAAGCATAAGGCTTGATATGGCCAAGATAAAAATGGAAGAAGGAATGACCGCAAGGGAGCACGTTCTTAGGGTTATGGTTCTCTTTGAGGAACTTGAGATTCTTGGTGAAAAATGTGATTTCAAAACTAAGGTTGATTTCATTCTCCATACTCTGCCAAAGATCTATGATCACCCCTATCTATAGTACCTAATGGAAGATCTAAATTTCACTGTGGATGATCTAGTAAATGTTCTTACATTGGTCGAAGAGGAAGCGGAGCGCAAGAAAAGGCACTTGGTCACAAAGAGGTCTTCTTTTCCTTCTAGGCCAATTGGTTGTAAGAATGATGAGAAAGAAAGACCAAACCAAGTGGGCTCAAGGTCCATGAAGAGTGAAGGATCAAGCAAGAGGAAACATTCGGAGTGTGGAAGTACGAGACGATGGAGGTCAGCTTGTTCCAATCCTAAGGGAAATGGAAAGAAAGGTAATTCTCACGAACTAGTTGTTGAAACTTGTTTAGCGGCGTATGCTACCCACTCGTGGGTAATGGATACGGGATCCACTGATCATGTTTGTTTCACGTTATAGGGGTTCAAGTTGACCCGGCAACTTAGTGGGAGTGAGGTCCTCATCACACTGGGCGATGCGAGAGCAGCAGCTGAAGCAATAGGAGACGTGCACCTGTCTTTTGAAGATAAGTTTTTAGTTTTGAGAGATGTTCTTTATGTTCCAGTTTTTCGCAAAAACCTTATTTCAGTTTCAAAACTAATTAATGATGGATATTCTGTTCGTTTTTCTAAGCAAGTTACCGTTTCCCGTAACGATGTGTTTATTTGTCATGAAATTTTGCGGAACAATCTCTATACTATTAACTGTGCACACCACTCACAAAATGCATCTTATAACACATCGACCGTTTCATGCAATAAGAGAAAATGTTCAGAAAAAGTGAACGAGACACTTCTATGGCATCTAAGATTGGGTCATATTAATCTAAATAGGATCCAAAGGTTGGTGAAAGATGGTTCGTTGTCGGACCTACAGTTAGAACCACTTCCAACCTGCGAATCATGTTTGGACGGTAAGATGACCAAGAGGGCATTTGGAGCCAAGGGGAATAGAGCCACAAAAGTGTTGCAAATCGTTCACACTGACGTGTGTGGTCCAATGTCAACCAAAGCTAGAGGTGGTTATGAGTATTTTGTGACTTTCATTGATGATTACTCAAGGTTCGGGTACATTTTCCTGATGAAACACAAATCAGAAACCTTTGATAGATTCAAGGAGTTCAAAGCCGAAGTGGAGAATCATAGGGAAAAGAGTATCAAGTTTCTACGATCTGATTGTGGAGGCGAATACCTCAGCGATGAGTTTTTGAACTACCTGTCAGAAGAGGGCATTGTTTCCCAGTTGACTGGACCCGGAACCCCTCAACAAAACGGGGTTGCAGAACGAAGAAACAGAACACTCTTAGAAATGGTCAGATCCATGATGAGTTATTCAGATCTACCCAAGTCATTTTGGGGTCATGCCTTGTAAACAACGGCTTACGTTCTGAATCTGGTGCCATCCAAATCGGTTCCCAAAACCCCAAAAGAGTTGTAGACCGGGCGCAAGCCCAGTCTAAGACACCTCAGAATTTGGGGGTGTCCGGCATACGTGCTAGACAAGGAAGCCTGTAAGTTGGATGCACGATCGGAACTAAGGTTTTTTATAGGATATCCCATGGGAACAAAAGGGTGCATGTTCTATGGTCCCAAAGATCAAAAGGTGGTAATAAGTACACACTTTAGATTTTTGGAAGAAGACTTTATGAACAATTGAAAGCCCAAAAGTGAGATTACCTTAGATGAAATAAGAGGGCAAACTCCTATACCAACTGTACAGGTAGATATACCAAGCATCACACCGACACAATCGAAACCTCGTCGTAGTGGGAGGGTTGTTCGACAACCTGAGAGATTCATGGGGATAGGAGAATCTTCGGATTTGGTCCCCGGGGATAGTGAATCAGACCCCTGGTCCTACAAGGAGGCTGTCCAAGATAAGGATTCAGAATCCTGGCAAACTGCGATGGAAGCCGAGATGTGCTCAATGGATCATAATCAGGTGTGGGAGCTAGTTGAAACACCCAGTGGGGTAAAACCCATTGGATGCAAGTGGGTCTACAAGAGGAAAAGAGGACCGGACGGGAAGGTAGAAACCTTTAAGGCTAGGCTTGTGGCAAAGGGATACACTCAGAAAGAGGGTATCGATTATGAAGAAACCTTTTCGCCCGTAGCCATACTTAAGTTCATCCGTATTCTCTTGGCTATAGCTGCGCATCTAGATTTTGAGATCTGGCAAATGGATGTCAAGATAGTTTTCCTTAACGGGAGTCTTGACGAGGAAATCTATATGCAACAGCCCGAAGGTTTCATCGAAAAAGGCCAAGAACACCTTGTGTGCAAGATGAGGAAGTCCATTTATGGACTTAAGCAAGCATCTCGGGCTTGGAACAAATATTTTGATCATGTAATAAAATCTTATGGGTTTGATCAAAACGATTTCGAGAGTTGTGTTTATAGAAAGTGTTGGGAGATGAATTTAATAAAGAAGATTTTGATTAGATCCCAAAACCCCTGAGTATGACATGTTCAGGATAATCTTGATAGTTGAGTCAGGATTAAGTTTTAGAGTGTTCAGGATATTATCTGCACAATGTATAGTCAGCAGATATAGATCAAATTAGTTTCTGAAGATTCTGAAGACTCAAAGGAGAAACCGAGAAATCAAGACTCAAAGAGAAACCGAGAAACCAAGACTCGGTGAGAAATCGAGAAATCAAGACTCAAGAAGAAATCAAGACTCAAAGGAGAAATCAAGACTCAAGGAGAAATCGAAAATCAAGACTCAAAGATATCACCAAGATATCTGTGAAGACTCGTAAGACTCAAGACTCGTAAGACATCAAGACTCAAGACTTAGAAGACATCAAGACCACTCAAGACGTAAGATCAAGATATCAAGACAAAGGATATCAAGACTCAAGAATGTATCAATGCTCAAGATAACCCAATGTTCCGAGGCAATCAAAATATCTATCCAAGGATACAATCTCGAAAAAAAACGTGATTACTTAGAAAAATAGATATTGCCCAAGACATTCAGATGCAGACAAAAAGAACTAAAACTAAGTGTTGTTAAGGTTATATCACTCAGAGATATTGACCTAAAAGAGCCGTTATGTTTGTCTACATTTAACTGAAGACAACAGCCAATCAGAAGAAGACAACAACATACTTTTTATCGACAATTTGAAAGCGACAGTCATCAAGCATGTCAAGAGTACTATGTTCCGCATCGCAAAAAGTGGTGATTGGGTCGCATGAAAAGCACTTTGCCTAAAACATGCTAGGGAGTGTCAAACCCTAAATATAGCCGTTCATCACACACCATAAGAGGAAACTCATGGAGCTATCTCTTCCAACAGATAGTTTTTCAAGAGTGACCAAATCATCAGGACAACCTGACCCATCTGACCTCAGTGAAGAAAAGTTTTAAAATCACTGAACACGTGTATTCCCCCCCATACACGTGTAAGACTCATTTGCACCGGGACCAACAAGTGGTATCAAAGCGTGAGTTCAAAAGATCACCTATTTCAGAAGTGATCACCTGGACTGATCCACTTTTTTAAACCCGTCTTTGATCTGATACCAACAAGTGGTATCAGAGCAGTGGTTCAATTTGACCACCTGCTTTGTTGACCATAATCTTATTTGCTAAAAAGATTCTTGTGGTCTATCTGAACAGATCTTAGTTGCTGAAATCTTAAAAGACTCAGACATAATGTCTTCTAAGAAACTTCCCATGTTCTCAGTAGAGAACTATGATTTGTGGAGATTGAGAATGCAGGCTCACCTGTATTCTAAGCATGAACGTATGTGGAGAGTGGTCTCTGAAGGACCATTCCAATTCACTGTGGAGAATCCCAGAGTTACAGAAAATGAGAGAAATGATCCCAGGACTGAATTTCCTAAGTCTGATGATCAACTTACTCCTGAGGAAAGGAAGTTAGTCAATCTAGACTATATTGCCAAAGACACACTATATAACACTATTGATGATGGTGTGATGGGAATGATTTCTCATTGTAATACTGCCAAAGAAATATGGGATACACTAGTTGTAATGTGCCAAGGCACGATCATCATATCAAGAAAAACAAACTTTCAGTTGCCATTGGAAAGTTTGGCGAGTTTTTTGAATGGAAGATGGTGAATCTATTGACAAATTGGAAGTCGATTCACTAGTATAATGAATGATCCGAATGCACTTGGAAAGAGATATCCACAAAGAGAAGTTGCATTGAAAATTCTTAGAGGTCTATCTAAGAAATGGGATATTCATGCAGTGGTGATTGAAAACACCAAGAACATTGATTTAATGCCGTACCAACAAGTCTTCTCTGAGCTGAAAGCTTATGAATTTGTTATTGATAAGAAATCAAAGAAAGCTGACAGCAAAGATGATTCTTCATCTAGTAAAAATGTGGCTTTCAAAGCCAAGGATAAAACCTGTAAAACTAGAGAGTCTGAGAACTCACTTGCCAAAAATCAGGATGAACTTGAGGATAAGCTAGCACTGATGGCAAGAAGGTTTGAAAGGCTTAATAAAGATATGGAAAATATAAAAAACTATTACAGAATCACGCAGTACCGAGAGATTCAAAGGCTGAGGACAGATCCACTGAGAAGAGAAAAGACCTGAAAGCTGAAGGATCTTCATCAAAAAAGAAGGACTCCAAGTCTAAAGAAGAAAGTGACCAGGATGATGATGCCAACATATGTTATAACTGCCTAAAGAAAGGTCACTTTCAGTATGACTGTCCAGACCTAAGTGCTAAGGAGAGAAAAGAAAGGCAAGCAAAGAGAGACAAGAAGTTCTCCAAAGAAGAAAGCCATGGTAGCAAAAGAAGAACACTCAAGAAGGGGTCCAAATTGATGAAATGTTCTCGAAAGTGACAAAGATGACATCATCTCTATTGGGTCAGGGAGGAGGTAAATTCTTCTATCTCTGTTGCTGCTCCTACACTAGCACAAGAGTTATCAAGTTCCACTGTAAACAGTCAATTTGATCTGATGGATTCTTTTGAGAGTCTGATGAAGGACTATGCTGTTTTACAAGAACTGCTGAATGAAACTCAAGAGAAGAACAAATAACTGATTGCTGAAAATCTTAAGTGGAAAGACTCTAGTAATGCTGAGATCACTTCTCAATTAATGGGAACTACTGATGAACTGGATGTTCTGAAAGTACAACTCTCAGAGAAAGAGAAGTTTATAGAGACCCTAAATGGAAAACTAGAGGAATCCACAGAGGAGATTCAGTTGATCAGAACTAAGTTCAATGACCTCTCTGAGAAGCATGAAACTCTACAAAAATGTTAGGATAGTGCGCAGAAGAAGCTAGCTCTATTGAATACTGCATCTAAAGTAATAGATGAAATTCAGAGTTATCAGAGACCTGCCACTATAAAATCTGGATTGGGATACATTCCAGGGGGAACCTCACAAGGTCATCTGAATGCTACATCAAGTAGCACTAAGACAATCTTTGTTAAACAAGTGGCACCTACTCTTCGGACTGAAGAAATGCCCAAAGTTTTAGACAAGGGAAAAGGACCTATGGTTCCAGAAAAACTGAATGTTCAGGTAAGAAAGCCCAGACCTCAGGAAAAGGCTAGAAAACCTGACCACTCAGTAGGAAAATTTTAGGCAAGTACTTCGAAGCCTCAGGCTAAGAATGCAAACCTGAAAGGATCTGCACTGAACCAGCAGAGGAATTTTCAGAAGAGAAACACTCAACAGAGACATTCTCAACTGAAAAGACCAAGTCCTCAGATTACTGAAAGACCCCAATTTCAGTACAGGCAACCTAAACCCCACTTGCCTAAGGGTAAAGGTTACCTGAACCCAAGTCAACAAAGATTCAGACCAGCTGCACAAAAGCCAAAGCAATGGAACAAAAGGCCTGAACCCAAGAAAAATTCTAAAGCTCATGTTCACGCCAAGGCTAGCACTCATACACAGGAAACTGCTAAGGCACCCAGAGTGGTAAATGTGTATGTAGATGTTTATGGAAGACAGATCAGCCACTCTAAAGTAATTAGAGTTATCAGGCAGATTTGGATTCCAAAAGGTACAGCTAACCTGGTAGGACCCTACACCAAATGGGTACCTAAGAATTGATTTGTTTTTCAGGTGAAAAATAAGGGCACTGAGCTGATTGAAGATCACATAGTACTGATGAGTGGAGATGAAATGGCCCCTGCTGTATGGTATCTTGACAGTGGATGCTCAAGACATTTGACAGGATTCAATCAAATACTCAGTGACTATGTAGAGCAAAGAGGCCCTCAGATCACATTTGGAGATAACTCCAAAGGACAGACTGAAGGATATGGAACTCTTGAAATTGATTCAGTTCATATCCATGGTGTTTCATATGTATCTGGTTTGAAGCATAATTTACTTTCAATAAGCCAATTATGTGATAAGGGATTTAATGTTGAGTTCTCTAAGAACTTATGTTATGTGAAAGATGATACCTCACAGAAAATTCTGCTAACTGGTACTAGAAAAGGAAATGTGTATCTTTTTGATTGGAGTTCAACTCCTAAAGATACATGTTTGGTTGCAAAAAGTTCCACAGATACCAGTTGGTTATGGCACAAAAGAATGAATCACCTGAATTTCAAAACCCTGAACAAACTTGCAAGATTAGCATTTGTGAGGGGGTTACCAAATAAAGTGTTCAGTAAAGAACATGTTTGTGATGCGTGCCAAAAAGGAAAACAAGTTAAAGCATCATTTAAAAGCAAAGTAGATATTTCTACTGAGAGAATACTTCAATTGTTGCATATGGATCTTTTTGGTCCAATAACACCAGTGAGCACAAATGGCAGGAAATATACACTCGTAGTAGTTGATGACTACTCAAGATATACATGGGTCATATTCTTACTCAGTAAGAAAGAGACTCAGATAAAACTGCCTGAACTACTGAAAAGGCTCAGTATTGAAAAGAACCTGAGTGTGGTCAAAATCAGATCAGATAAAGGAACTGAATTGATAAACCATATTATATCTGATTATTGTGCAGCAAATGGAATTACTCATGAAACTTCAGCTGGAAGGACCCCTCAACAAAATGGTGTTGCTGAGAGAAGGAACATGACTCTAAAAGAAGCTGCAAGGACTATGATAGCTGAAGCTGATATTCCTAAAAGATTTTGGGCTGAAGCTGTCAACACTGCATGCTATTCTCAAAACAGATCCATGCTGACCAAGAGTCAAGGCAAAACACCATACGAGCTTTGGAATGAAAGGAAGCCTCTTGTTTCTTTCTTTCGTGTGTTTGGTTGCAAGTGTTTCATACACAATAATGGTAAAGATCAGTTGAAAACATGTGATAGCAAAGCCGATGAAGGAATATTTTTAGGATATTCTGAAGTCAGTAAAGCCTTCAGAGTTTACAACTGTAGGACTCTTATTGTGGAAGAAACACCTTATGTTGTTTTTGATGAATCTACTTGTGTTAAGAAGAAACTGGAACATGATGCAGAAGAACTGACCAAGAGAATCACCAGACTAAGCCTGAAAAAGAATGAACAAACATCCTCTGAACCTGAAAAGAAGAAGTCAGTCACCTTCTATGAATGGAGTGACTCAGACTCAGACAAAGAAGTTCAGGATGGAACTCAGAATGGTGAGACTCAGAAAGCCAACACACCAAAGGTGACCAATCTGAACAGACACCAGTTCAGACTCAGGTATGTGATGCCAATGAAGATGTGGTCACAGCTGAGGCAATTTCTGAATCTATCAACCAAAGGGGAACAAATGTCTCTGACAATGTTCTGAATGGAATTTCCCCTGAGGAAGATGATGAGGAAGATGATTCACTTTCTCCTTTTTTGTTGTTCCCTGAATTTAATGAACTGCCTGAACCTAACATTTCAAATGTTGAGGATATTATTGAAGGGGGAACATCTAGAAGAAGTTGGTTAGATAGTCATCCTACAAGTCAGATTGTGGGTGATCTAACTGATGGTTTCAAAACAAGAAGGTTCCATGGTGAGAGTGCACTATTCTGCTGCTTCCTATCAGAGAAAGAGCCTACTGAGATTGAAGAAGCTCTACAAGATTCTTATTGGATTACTGTTATGCAAGAAGAGCTGAATCAATTCTCAAGGAATGAAGTATGGGAGCTGGTGGATAGGCCTGAAAGGCACAATGTTATTGGAACCAAGTGGGTATTCAAGAATAAAAGAGATGAGAACAACAATATTGTAAGAAACAAGACAAGGCTAGTTGCACAAGGTTATTCCCAAGAAGAAGGCTTGGATTATGATGAAACCTTTGCACCAGTTGCAAGACTAGAAGCCATCAGATTGTTTCTTGCATATGCTGCCCACATGAGATGCAAAGTCTATCAAATGGATGTGAAAAGTGCATTTCTGAACGGTGTGCTTAAGGAAGAGGTTTATGTGGAACAACCTCCTGGTTTCAGACAGAATGACCAAGTTTACAGGCTCAGAAAAGCCTTGTATGGTCTTAAGCAAGAACCCAGAGCATGGTATGATACCCTTTCTCAGTTTCTTACTGACCATGGTTTTATCAAAGGAACTGTTGATAGAACCTTGTTCAGGATAGAAGATGGGGAAGATATCTTACTTGTTCAGATATATGTAGATGACATCATTTTTGGATCTCCAAATCATCAGTTGTGTGAAAAGTTTTCTACACTGATGAAAGGAAAGTTTGAGATGTCTATGATGGGGGAGATGGATTTCTTTCTTGGGCTTCAAGTGAAACAATCAAAGGAAGGAATCTTCATCAACCAAGCAAAGTACACCAGAGATCTGATTGCCAAGTATCAATGCAGTTAGAATTCCTATGAATACTAACTACAAGATGGATCCTGATCCTGAAGGAAAATCAGTAAGTCACACTGATTATAGAGGGATCATTGGATCATTGCTCTATCTCACAGCAAGTAGGCCGGATATAACATTTGCTGTTGGGATATGTGCAAGATACCAAACTAATCCTAAGGCTAGTCACATGGAGGCTGCCAAAAAGATACTGAAGTATCTTAAAGGCATAGTGAATAGAGGATTATGGTATCCAGTTGATGATAACCTTGAATTAACTGGTTATTCAGATGCTGACTATGGAGGATGTAGAATTGACAGGAAGTCCACTACAGGAACTTGTCAATTTCTTGGAAGTAAGCTGATATCCTGGTTTTCAAAGAAACAGACCTCAGTAGCAACCAGTACTACTGAAGCTGAATACATGGCTGCAGGAAGCTGTTGTGCACAGATTCTTTGGCTCAGACAACAATTAAGGGATTATAAGATTGTAGCCAATGAAGTACCAATATTTTGTGACAATAATAGTGCTATTGCTATTTCACAAAATCCGGTATTGCACACCAGATGCAAGCATGTGGATATCAGACATCACTTCATCAGAGATCATGTAGAGAAAAAGGACATCAGGATGGAGAAGATTCATACTGATAAGCAGAGAGCTGATATCTTGACTAAACCTTTGGCTGAATCAAGATTTCAGGAACTATCAGTTGAATTAGGGATGTTGGATCCAGGTGTATAGAGTAAATCTGAAAAATTGAAGGTTTTCAGATGCATGAAGTTTTCTCAGGATTCTACTGAGAAACTCAGGATAAAATTAGAAGTACTGAAATCTGAGTCTTGAGAAACTCAGATATACTGAAGGTCAGTACTCAGTATCATATTGAACCCATGCAGTACTTAGTATCATACTGACATTTTATCAAGGTCAATACTCAGTAAGACTGATAGAGGGAAATTAGTCTGAAGAAGTAATGACTGATGCAACTCATTTATTGCTTAAGTGAATCTCAGTAATCATTTGCAATAAATACTAAACGCCTGAAGAGAATGTTTTGGGCGGGATCTTTGAAATGCCAAAGAAGGTCAACAGTCATTAATTGCTATGATTCAATTAATCACCAATAAGGTTAAAATGGCGGTGTATTTTTCGTGAGATCATCCTTTCGCATACCCAATTAATCTGTGATTAATCTCCACCATTGATTTTCATCAATCGATACGATTTCCCACGAATCGATCTATATATGCATTTGAAAAGCCATTCAAGCATATTTCATTAAACCTTCGTCTCCAAACACTCTGCAACTAAAAACCCCTTTGCCCAGAAATCTTCATCGTTCCAAAAAACCCTACCTTCAAAATCCTCAAAATGACTTTCTCAATATTCGATAAACTGGCTGTTTCCAACAAGTCATGGTATGAATATGTAGTATTGCTTGAAAGCTCATCCAACGCGACCCATGAAGAAGAAGCGCTACACATGATCAGAATTGCAAAACTCACAAATCTTGTCGCAAGTCAACCGGAGGCCGAATACTCTAAAGAGGTAATAAAGTTTGTCTCAAATCTGAAAATAGATGAGGAAGATCGTATCAAGTCTGAGATTACCGTTTCCCATCTAGAACATAGCTCGAAGTATGTAAATTTTGTACGGGAGTTGTATATAGTTCCCAAGAATTTAAACGATGTTTTTGAGTTGTGTGATAGAGGAGAGGATCCCACAACTTATATGTTGGGTCGGGAGCAGGAATACCTTGATAGGATAACAGAGCATCCTATTAAGTTTGAGGCTACATTGCATAAACGACATTTGAAGCCGAAATACAGAGTCTTGCTAGATATTGTTAGCAAGTGTATAATGAGTCGATCAGGAAGTTTTGAGCAGATAAGCACTCCCAAGCTTCGATTGATGGCGGCAATAGAAGATTCACCCACCAAAGATTTCAACTGGTTGAAATATCTGATTAGAGTGGTGAGTGACCAGGCCAAGCTAATCAAGAAGGAGGATGGATCGATCTCGATCAAAGGCAAGATACTTCATGCAACCAAAATATCTTTTATTTTGGAGATGTGTCGAGAAGAGGAGGATATTTTTGCCGACACCACTACTTTCCCAAAGTCTAAAGTTATGTTCAAGCCAACAGCTACCAAAAAAACTTTGAAAGAGAAGAAAGTGGAATCACCTGCTGCTGCTGAAGAAACCCATAAAGCCAGGGGGAAGGCTTTGATGGAGGTCAAGAGGGAGAAGGGTGAAGCATTGAAGAAGAAGACCCTTGCTCCAAAGCGTAGAAGGATGGTGATTGCCACTGAGGAGGAGGAGAGTGAGCCTGAGGAGATACAACCTGAGGGCCAAAAAGCTCCGAAATCGCCTTTACAAGTATTGGCTCAGTTTATATCCACGGCACAGGAGCAAACTGAGGAGCAAGTCTTCTCTGAGGTTCTTGAGACGTCACTGAGCTCAGAAAATATTCTCTCAAGAAATCTTCCAAGGACCTCAGACCTCGGAGACAACTCAGATTCCTACTGAGGAAGTGCCTGATCAATCCTCAGAGCCAGTTCAGATTCAGACTGAGGAGTTGCCTGTCCAATCCTCAGATTTTGCTGAGCCTCAGGAGCTGCTGAACCTTGATGAGCTCCTGAGTGATCCATTTCTTGATCCTTCAGTAGATTTTCCCACTGAACCTGAGAGCCCGAAGCTGAAGAAGGGCGAAGCTGAAGAGACTGAGTGGCGAAGTAAGGGGGAACTGTTTATACTGGACCGGTACCCTGAGCTAAGCACATATCCTGACCTTCAGGATTTATTTTTTAGACTGAGGTCAACAGTATACATTCTCAACCAGGCCTTGCCTGAGATGCTCAACATTGCTTCATTCAGAGGTGAAGACTGGTGGAATGAGGAGACAACTGTTTTGACTCAGTTCTCAGGGTTCAGAAAAAACCAAGCTCAGGATGAAAATTTCTGATTTTGATGAGCTGGTGAATAGGAAAATTGCTGAGAGGGAGAATGCTGAGGTTGGTGCCCCGAGCTCCAAAGATAAATCTCAAGATGGGGACCAACAAGGGGATGATGAGAGTCAATCTCAGATGGAGAAAGACAGTACTAATGCTGGAGAGCCTGCTGTCACACATCCTCAGACTGAAGTTAGTCTTCAGGTAACTTTTGGCACTACTAAAAATTATGCCAAGATTACTGAAGTTTCTATCTTTAATTCTGAAATGTCTGATATGCAGACTGAGGCTCAGGTGGACACCCAAGCTCAGGTGGGTGGAAACCCAGACTCAGGCTGAGACTGAAGCTCAGATTGGTACTGAAGCTCAGGTTGAGACTGAGACTCGGGCTGAGCAACCAGCTCAAGAAAAGCAGCAAATCTCTTATGCTCCTGAGATTGATCTCACCCCAATAGTAGAAAAGCTAGAGAAGGTTGGGCCAATCATGGACAAAGTTGCTCAGATTGAAGAGGTATTGGCCAACCAGATTCAGAAAATGGAAAGTCTGAGTTCTACTTCAGACCTGATGCAACTTCAGACCACTCTGACTGAGAAGCTGACTTCCATGGAAGGAAAGATAGATGAAAAGATGGATGGAGTCAAGGCTGAATTAAGTGCAGAGCTGAAGCAGAAGCATCAGGAGAGGACATAATTTCTTGAAGCCAAATTGGTGGAGAAGAATGAGATGCTTGTCAGAAATGCTGTTGAGGAAATGAGCTCCATGCTCATGACCAAGATGACAGATATGTTCAAAGAAGCTCTCTCCAACCAGTTTGCCCAAATGTCTGAAAAGTTCTCAATGGCGAAGAACCACCTGAGGAGGCTAGAAGAAGAGCAAGATCAGTTGGCGGGAGAGGTGCATAGTGTCAGCAAGGAACAATATCATATGGACACTGCACTATCCAGACTTCCGCCAAGGTATGATACCAAGAAGAGGGAAAGACCCGGAGCTGATCTGAGAAAATTATTGGAACATACCTTGGAAAGAAAGGCTGACAAAGAAGCAGAGAAGAAAAGCATTGCTGAAGCCTTGCAAGAAGTTGAAGCCACTGAGAAGCTGAAATTCAGGGAGGTGGAGAAGCCTGTCTACACTCAAGTTTCTGAAGAAACCATGCAAGAAGTAGCTGCAGAGAAGCTGAGTGCTAGAAGAAGAGTTGGAACAAGCCAAGCTGGAGCTGAATTGCCTATCAAAAGGAAGCCTGTGGCATTTGTTGAGCCTGAAGGAAAAAGAGCTAAGGCTTCTAAGCCAACTCAGAGGAAGCTGATATTAGAATTGGAAGAGTCTGAATAACCGCAGAAGGAAGTCTTCAATACGAGAAGAGCTCTGAGATCACTCCAAGTCGAGCAAGCCAAGAAAACTGCTGCTTCAGTTTCTGGAGTACCATTGATCAAGAAAAAGAAGGAAGAAGAGCATAGGCGAAGGAGTGGTTTCAAGAAGTTCGCGAGCAAGAGGAGAGGGCTGCAAAAGCACAGAAGTGGCTGCACATTAACAAGTGGATGCCAGTCCAGTTCAATGATGCGTGGGAAGATATCAAAAGAACATTCTGGTTCTACTACGATGTGCTAAGAGAATGGAGAGGGGAGAGCTCAGATTCTAATGAGGCTTTCATTGACTATCTGCTGACCTTCTATCCAAAGTACTTACAAAGCTGGATCAATCTTGCGGATGAAGGAAAAGTTCAGATCACTGCCCCTGGTCCATACTCATACCCTCCTCCTAGGCTGGAGAATGGCTTGGTAAATGAAACAGCCATTTCTCAGGAGATTGCTCAGTACGCCATTAAGTTAGGCCTGACAGGTAACAATCCTAATATCATCAAGGAGAGAGATGTGCTGAAGAAGAGATATTATGGAATGTTTAACCTTGAAGTGCCTGCTGATGAGGTGGAAGAAGAGAACTGAAGAGCCAGAGCAGAAGAGCAAAGAAGACTGAAGATCAAGACTCAGAAGACTCTTGTAATTTCTTTATCTTTTTGTCTTTACATTCAGATAAGTTCATTGTAAACTGTAACTTTCTATCATACATCAATGGAACTTTATCTTTTTATGCTCAAAGATAATATCTCATTATCTTTTTACATGTCTTTACTTTTGATATGCCTGATTGTTGTTGATGAAATTGTTGGGAGATTGATTGTTAAATTTATTGGAATTTGCCATTCTTGTAATAGGAAAAACTGAAACCTGAATATAGGTTAAGTGTTTTGTAACAAGATGGTTTTGGCATCATCAAAAAGGGGGAAATTGTTTGGAGATGAATTTAATAAAGAAGATTTTGATTAGATCCCAAAACCCCTGAGTATGACATGTTCAGGATAATCTTGATAGTTGAGTCAGGATTAAGTTTTAGAGTGTTCAGGATATTATCTGCACAATGTATAGTCAACAGATATAGATTAGGTTAGTTTCTGAAGATTCTAAAGACTCAAAGGAGAAACTAAGAAATCAAGACTCGAAGGAGAAATCGAGAAAATCAAGACTCAAGAAGAAACCGAGAAATCAAGACTCAAAAGAAAATCGAGAAATCAAGACTCAAGATGAAGACTCGAGATATCAAGACAAGATATCTCGGTGAAGACTCGTGAAGACTCAAGACTCAAGACATCAAGACTCGAAAGACTCAAGACTCGTAAGACATCAAGACTCGGAAGATGTAAGACCAAGATTGAAGACTGAAGACAAAGGATATTGAAGACACAAGAATTATCAAGACTTCGAAGAATGTCTTGAATGCTCAAGATAAACCTTGAATGTTCTCGAGGCTCAAAAAATATCTATCTGAAGGATACAATACTGAGAAAAACGCGATTACTTAGAAAAATAGATATTGCCCAAGACATTCAGATGCAGACAAAAAGAACTAAAACTAAGTGTTGTTAAGGTTATATCACTCAGAGATATTGACCTAAAAGAGCCGTTATGTTTGTCTACATTTAACTGAAGACAACAACCAATCAGAAGAAGACAACATCAGATTTTATTATCGACCTTTGAAAAGCGCCAGTCATTTGAAGCATGTCAAGAATACTATGTTCCAGACTGCAAAAAGTGGTGACTGGCTGCATGAAAAGCACTTTGCCTAAAACATGCTAGGGAGTGTCAAACCCTAAATATAGCCGTTCATCACACACCATAAGAGGAAACTCATGGAGCTATCTCTTCCAACTGATAGTTTTTCAA
This sequence comes from Stenogyne calaminthoides, assembly GCA_037126765.1. NCBI lineage: Eukaryota > Viridiplantae > Streptophyta > Magnoliopsida > Lamiales > Lamiaceae > Stenogyne > Stenogyne calaminthoides. The sequence continues at coordinate 40,107,841 of JBBCBC010000008.1, read as the reverse complement.
GAGTGACCTTGGTGTATGCCTATAAATACTTGTGACCCTCTACATTGAAGGTTACGGGAAATTTGTAAGCAACTCAAGAGCTCAAACTTATTATTGCAAGTTGAAGCACTCGAAAACCCAAGAATTTCCCGAGTGCTTTATATCGAAGAGAGCTCATTCACTAAGCCTAGCTTGATAAGATATATCCAAAGCTTAGTAGAGATATCCTAGCCTTTGCATTGTACTTAATTGTAAAGGATATTTCATCCTAGTTGGAAACCAACCAAGAAACCCCAAACCCTTTGTAAGGTAGTTTGAGTGTGATTGTTGGTGAGTTGGAGTTGTAAAGAGTTAGTAAACTACATTGAGGTAGTCAGAAAGCTCTAGAGAAGAAGTGAGTAAACTATCTTGGATAGTCAGAAAGCTTGTGTGTGTTTTGAGTAAGTAAACTACAGAGGTAGTTAGAAAGCTCAAAATAGAAAGGTTAGTAAACTACAGAGGTAGTCAGAAAACCTTAGGAAGTAGAAAGGTTAGTAAACTACAGAGGTAGTCAGAAAACCTTAGGAAGTGGTTAAGGAATTTCTCCAAGAGTCGAGAGAGAGGGACGTAGGAGCTTGAGTCTCTCGAACCACTATAACTTCTTTGTGTTATTTTTGCTTTACGCTCGCATTGATTATCTGTTGCATATCTTTAACTGAAAGCATATTTTCACTGATATTCAGTTGGACTCAATCTAGTGAAGTTGCATATAACTGAATCACAACCTAATCACTATTCCATTAAAAGGAAGGTTTTCAACAAAGCATAAAATGAGTATAAACTTAGGGCCAACCATTCCGCACATCTGAGAATCTATTCAAGCAACTAAGTATCTCTGAAAGTACTCCGGCTCAGTTGGAATTATCTGAGGTTTCTGAAAGCAACTCAGGATCACTGTCTCAGGTAGACTTTGACTCGTATGCGATTTGTGCTTCTCATGACCAAATCATCGGACAACAACGACCCATCCGACCTCGAAGAAGAAAAGTTTTAAAATCACTGAATACGTGTATTCCCCCCCCATACACGTGTAAGACTCGTTTGCACCGGGACCAACAGAAAGTGTGACGGAACTGCCTTGGTATTCCTAGTACTATACGTAGACGATATTCTGCTCATCGGAAACGATGTAAAGGTTTTGTCAGACGTAAGGGTGTGGCTGTCAAAATAGTTTGGTATGAAGGACTTAGGCGAAGCCGGTCATATTCTAGGGATCAAGATCACTCGAGATCAAAAGAAAAGAATGATCGGCTTATCGCAAGCTTCATACATAGATACCGTTTTGAAGCGTTTCAACATGCAAGATTCCAAGAAGGGTTTTGTACCTTTTAGGCACGGAATCCATCTATCGAAAGACATGTGCCCTAAGACACAAAGGGAGATAGATGACATGAGAGGGATTCCTTATGCGTAGACAGTGGGAAGCCTCATGTATGCTATGTTGTGTACGAGACCGGATATCTGTTACGCCGTAGGCATGGTAGCAAGATATCAGAGCAATCCCGAAAATCAACATTGGACTGCTGTTAAGAACATTCTGAAGTATCTGAAAAGAACTCGCGATAGAATCTTTGGTTTATCGGTCGAGACCAGTTTATTTCGATGGGATACACTTTACTTTCAATTTCCAATCATCCCAGATTCCGAAAAAATCTACCTCGGGTAGTGTGTTTTTATCCGGGAGGAGTCAGAACATGGAGAAGCATAAAGCAGAAATGCATCACAAATTCTACCATGGAAGCCGAATATGTAGCTGCTTGTGAAGCAGCGAAAAAAGCGGTGTGGCTCAAGAACTTCCTAGTAGAATTGGACGTTGTTCCGAATTTGCCCAGCACAATCACGGTCTTTTGTGATAATGCCGGAGCAGTTGCAAATTCAAGGGAACCGAGAGCCCACAAGGCCAGCAAACACATTGAAAGGAAATACCATCTTATACGAGAAATCGTTAAGAGAGGAGATATAGAGGTGGCAAAGATCGCATCAGAAGACAACCTAGCTGATCCATTCACAAAGGGTCTGCCTCAGTTAACATTCGAGAGACATGTGGAAGGAATGGGTGTCAAGAGCGTTGCCAATCTGCTTTGAGTATAAGTGGGAGCAATGTTATTAGGATGATGTAGGTGACATTAGATGTCACCAGATAATACATCAGACATGATGTGGTATACTTAAAAGCAAACTTTGAGTATAAGTGGGAGATTGTTGGGGTAATACGTGAAAGTATGCTTTTACTTTGTATAACCTATGTATTAAAGACTTATTTACTGAAATAAATTGTTTATCACTGTTTCTTTAAATATGATTGAATGTTATATATATTTATTACAAACCGTTCGTAGCAAGCGTTACATTTAGTTAACGTGGTGATACGAGATCACAGAAGATCACGTTAACAATTCCTTGTATACGAGTGCGTGATTGACAACTTAGATAGATCCGAACAATCTATTGGTAGAAGTTGATGTGTAAGGCTCAGATTGGCTTGTCTTGACCAAGAGATTACACTAGTGCATTCGATGCGCTGAAGCGGACCTACAGAGAGGATAAACTCATTCGCACTGACTTAAGGGATGAAGAGTTAGACCTTAGTGGTTGTTGATTTTTTAATCTCTGTCACTTAATAAGGACTGTGTGTGATTAGTAGTTATTGCTTTGACTTATAAGAGGGAAGAGAATCATTGCGACTTCGATACCCTATATCTTGGGCAATAATATTAATTACACGACAGTTGCTAAATTAATACAGAGAATCGTGTGCTTGCAAAAGTCTTGCTTGATTGGTCCCCTTGGTGGGTCCGAAACCTTTATCATACCAAATCTTGCAAGTGGAATTAATTTTCCGGTATGTATAATAATGTTGGGCTGTCCTTACTCCAAGGATAAAGATATTAATTAATATAAAGCTTTTCAGTGGCTTAATTAATTAATGGACTAAATAATCTTAAACACGGGAAATAATAACCGGGAGCCATATTACCATAATATGGGTTAAGATTGGATAGTGCAATATTAATTATATAGTGGTATTAATTAATATTAATGGGTTGAATTATATTGTGGCTCAATATTGGAATTCACAAGTCCATTGGAAGGTCCATCTTAATTCTCCTAAAGGCCCCTCAAGTAGCCCAAATTATAGTCCAATAAATAAAAGGTGTTTAAAATAAAATAAATTTATTGTTGCAATATTTCCTATTATTTTCGAAAATATTAAAGAAAAGAGGGAGAAAGATTTTCTTGAAAATATTTTATGGAAATGAGATAATGTATTCTTGGAATACAAGATTATCCCATAAATTCAAGAAAATTCCCATTTGGCTTCTTTAATAAGAAATTTTCGAATATTGAGTATAAGAAAGGGAAGAAAGATTTTCTTGGAAAGATTTTATGGAAGATATGTATTCTTGGAATACAAGAATATCTCATAAATTCAAGAAAGATCCAATCTTGCAAATCTTCTTTATAGTTTTCGAAAAATAGGCCAATTGAGGGTGTGAGATTTTTGTGGAAAAATACACATGGAAAGAAGAATATATTGGATATATTCAAGATTTCTTGGAGATCAAGAAAAGATCTTTCCTAGCCCTAAATTGCCTCATAATTTTCGAAACCCCTCCACTTATAAATAGGGGATGAATTTTTCATTCCTAACTAGTGTTCCATGTGTTGGAAATATTAGAAATCCACAAAGGTGGTGCAACAATATTTTATTTTCCTTGTTTTATAAATCGTTCATTGAAGGACCTTCCACTGGGGTTATTGGACGAGGACTTGGGAATACTTGAGAAGGACTTTTGGTGGGTATCCAGATACTTGATCCTGTCTGTCTCAGATCGTCTGTCCAACGGGTACGTTTACGTAAACTCTTAGAAATTCCGCATGTTAGGATCTTTTACGTGAAATATTATTTGCATGTTGTTGTTGGTTAATTATTATTTGAATTCACTTAGGTAAATTCATGCTAGTAATAATTGTTAATTTAAATTTGTGTTTATGAGGTCATCCCGATAGATCCTGGCATATGTTATCCCAACAGATGAGCCTCACGAACTAAGCTAACAATAAGAGTCATGCACCCATGGTGCGAAGGAGAAATGTCATCATGAATAGCCTTGTTCCGAGTAGACCAAATAGCCCAAACCATCGTGACAAACGTGAGGCGCCAGAGGTTATGTATCTGCTTGCTCTGAGGAAGCCGTTGTGCCTGTAAAACCAAGTCGGAGAAACCCGTATCATAGCAGAGTTGAACACTAAAGATATCAGAGATAGAAGTATAGATAGAACGAGTGAACCTACACTGAGTGAGGATGTGCTCCTGTGTCTCTGAAGCCTCGAAACAGAGAGGACAGATAGTGGGGCCAGGATAATCGTAGCAGTGAAAGGCCTCCGAGGTGGGGAGTTTCCCCCAAATGGCCCTCCAAATGGTGGTGCTCCGCATCTGGGGGATGAAGGGGGCCCAAAACCAAGAAGCACAACGAACCGGTCGCAAGGGGGCCCTCAATAGATCATAAGCCTGTCTGGAAGTAAGAGTACCCGTACCCGAGCCAGGCCATATCTGCTGGTCCTCCACATGAATCGGAACCACATCAAGATGATGCGTGATGAAGTAGGTAGTGAAGTACCACACCCCCTCCACAAAGTAGTCACCCACAGTGCAGTCGAGATCAGCAAGGATGTCCGGAGGGATAGAAAGACTGTTAGAAATGCGGTACCCCAACTAATTGTTTGTCCAGAACTTGACCGTCGATTGACGACCAATCAACCAATAAGAGACCTCGTGGATTCTCTACACATGCACATGAATAGCTGAACGGATTGAGGACCAGCGTTGATCGTGTTGGGGTTATACTGAAAAATATGTTTTTTACTTTGTATAACCGAACTGAATTTCTTATTTATTTACTGAAATAAATTATTAATCACTGTTGCATTAAATATGAATGAATGTTATATATATTTGTTGCAAACCTGTTCAATAGGTAAGTACGTGTCACGTTGTAGTTAATTTGGTGATACTAGATCACAGAAGATCAAATTAACAGTTCCTCGTGACCAAGTACAAATTCACAATCCAGATGGAAATGAACAATCCACCATGAAAGGTTGACGTGTAAGGCTCAGATTGGCTTGTCTTGACCAAGAAATTACACTAGTGCATTTTGATGCACTGAATAGGACCTACAGGAGGATAAATTCTTCGGTACTGAAATATACAAGAATTAGACCTCAGTGGTTCGTTATTTCTTAATCTCCGTCCCTTAAATAGAATCGTGTGAAATTAATAACTATTCCTTTGATTTATGTTGGGAAGACAATCAATGTGATTCGATACCTTATATCTTGGGTAATATTATTGATTACATGATTATTGATAAGATTTAATACGGAGAATCGTGTGTAAGCGCGACTTGTTTGATTTGTCCCCTTGGTGGGCTCAGAATCTTTATCATACCAAATCTTGCAAGTGGAAATTTATTTCCGGTATGGATAATAATGTTGAGTTGTCTTTACTCCAAGGACAAAGATATTAATTAACATAAAGCCTGTTCAGTGGCCTAATTAATTAGTGGACTGAGATAATCTTAAACACGGAAAATAATGACTGGGAGTCATATTATTGTGAAGTCGTAATATGGGTTAAGAGGGATAGTTCAATATTAATTTTATAGTGGAGTAAATTAATATTAATGGGCTTGAATAATATTTTGGCTAAATATTAAAGTTTCATATCCCATTGGAGGTCCAATCTTAATTCTCCTAAAGACCCCTCAAATAGCCCAAATTAAAGTCCAATTAATGAAAATGAGAAGAAAATATTATAGCCTAATATTTTCCATTAAATTTCGAAATTAGTAAATAAAATGGGAGAAAGATTTTTTTTTTTAATTTTGTTATGGAATGAAGATAAGTATTCTTGGAATACAAGATTATCTCATTAAATTCAAGAAATTTCCCACTTGGTTATTTATTAAGTAAATTTTCAAAAATTCCATAACAATAAGGAGGAGAAGATTTTGTTGGGAGATTTTTTTTGGAAATAGAATATATTGGATATATTCAAGATTGTTTCTTGGAGAAGAAGCAAGGAAATTTCCCAATGCCCAAATTGACCTAAATTTTCGTCCCCCTCTTATTATAAATAGGAGATGAATTTTTCATCTCCAAGATAACACAGAAGTTGATTTTTTTTTCAAAAAAATATCAGCATCGATAAAATATCAAATATTTTGAAACGTCGACAGACTGTGTTTTCTCGAAAAACTTCAATTGTGAGTGTGCAATTCCATATGTTGGAAAAATTAGAAATCCACAAAGGTGATGTCAAAATATTTTTAATTTTTCTCCTTTATTAAAATCGTTCGTGTGAATCCTCCCACCGAATTACGTTCGTGGACGTGGGACATATTTGGGAAGGCTCTTTGGGTTGATCCATCGTCTCAACTGTTGTCTCTACAAGAGGTATGTAATCTTGTAACTCCTAGATTCCACATGCTTAGGATTTACGTGGATTACGTGTATGCATGTTGCTTATTTACTTGTTTAATTATTATGGTGAATTGATTTAGGATTAATTCATGTTAGTAATTAATTGATTAATTTAAATATGTATTTTAATTCATCTCGAATAGATCCGGGCACCCCTTATTTTCCAAGAACTGGTATCAGAGCCTCGGTTTCGAGCTCTGACTTTTAAATTGTTATTTAAATTATGTTGGCCATTAAATTAAAAATTGGATAGTAGAATTGCTAGATCTGTTTTGCAGGTATCCAATTGTCATGGTATTTAATGTGTTTAATTTTCATGCGTATGAATGGTTTTAATTGGACTCGTTCGAATTTGTTTTTCTCGTGAGAAAATCCACGAGTAGATTAAGCTATTTTGATTTGTTCAATGTAATAGACTAGTCTAGATTTAAGGTGTATTTATTTTCTCGTTAAATAAATTGTAACCTGATCGAAGACAAGACGGAGACGAGGAGTTGAAACGGACCCGGAACCGTACATGGGCGACGCGACACGCCGCCAGACGCCAAGGGGCTCTACAATACGGGCGCATGGGCGGGTGAGGCACGAAGACATTAAGGGGCACGCCGACATGCCAGCGGACGGGCCGCGGGCGAGCGACGGACGCTACAGAACGGGTGCGAGCATGGGCGCGTCCCGTGTTGGGATATTTTAGTTTTGATGAATTATGTCAAAACATTATCAACTTGTGTTTTTGAAGCTAATCTACAGATAACAAGTTGAGAGGGGACAAGATAACAAATTGAGTGGGAACTCATGAAATCAGGCGTAGATGATCGAGATCAGACGAGGCTGCAGACGAGACTGATCGAGATCAAATGAGTAAGATGAGTCCCGGAGTTAACTGATGAGCTGTGCAAAATCAGAAGAAAAGAAAAGCTAAGCTAGCTGATCAGAAGATCAGATGACCAGATAAAAGAGGAGGTTGCAGATCAGAAGAGGAGCAGATGAGACTGATCGAGATCAGACGTGATCGAGATCAGATAAGCTAACCTGATATGCTAACCTAATATGCTAACCTGATGTACTAATCTGATGCAGATAAACTGATATCTCGACTGATGCTATAATCGATCGATCATGTGAGACCGATCGATCAAAGAGAAGAAATCGATATCGAAAAACCGTAAATCAAGGTATCATATCGAGAGAGAAGTCACCAAGAGAAGTCATCCAAGTCATGTTCATCGAGAATCGAACGCCATCGATGATCAAGCTTAGCTCGAAAAGCAGTGACTGAGGGTCGATGTCCGGTCGAAGAGCTTGAACTCAAGAAGCCCGAGTGTCAAGATGATCGACGACAGTCCGCCAAGAGAAGTCCATCAATCAAGAATCTCAAGACTCGTGAAATCTGAAAAGACTCAAAAGATCCTGAAGAATATAGCCGTTAGATTCAGCTGACGTGGACCAATGAGAGGAAGACAACAAGCCTAAAAAAGCTGCAAAAGCTACAGAATAGTATGGATTTGAATGTGACTCCATCCAACGGTAACATTCAAATCCACACTATAAATACAAGTTCTTCCTTCATTATTCAGTGTGGGAAATGCTTGAAACATCCAAAAAGCCAAATCATCTAGCATTTCCACCATAGAACACAGAGCAAGAAATACACGCATATATTCAAGAGTGTTCTACCCTAGATCTAAGCACAAATGTAATATCCTAAGCTTAGAGAGATTTTCCCATCCTTAGCATTGAGGCTAAACAAATGTAAGGGAAAATCTCAACCTAGTTGGAAACCAAACAAACCTTACCCAAATCAGTTTGGTAGGATAAGTTTGTAGGTGAGTGTGAACTCTGTAAACATCTAGCAATCCCGAAAGGGAGGGTAGGCAATCCCGTGAGGGAGATAAGTCCCGTTTGAGTGTTGGACTAACACGTTAAACTAAGTCCAGTCGGTTAAGTTGGTGCCCCTGATGATAGGGAAGAGTGGATGTAGGAGTTGGACTCCGAACCAATATAAAATTGTGTGTTCTTTACTGCTTTATGTTCTTACTTACCATATGCATTTGATTATAAGCAAAACACAACACACATTGGTTTAAAAAGGAAAAATTGGAATCACTCTGCCCTCACCCCTGTTTTATATGCATTACATGGTATTTTCCGCGCACATGGGTTTTCAAAATCGGGACCAACATCTCACCTGTTGCATGCCAAGGCTGCCGAGGAGTGGGCGACGCGTGATGTGCCTTGGCTCACGGGTGCGGGTGCTCGACCAAGGGGCAGGCCGGATGTGGACGTGCATCCCGGCTGTGAGCTACTTGGCGTGGTGATACGAGACAAATTTTTTTTTTGAGACAAACGAGTGGGAGAAATTCAAGACGACGTTTCTTCAAAATCAAGCCAAGAAAAATCAAACCATGACAGTTGGATAATTTGTGCCCAATATGTTTATTTTCTGCCTTGCTTGATTTATTGTTGTATTTTCTTATGAGAATTGCCCAACGAAAAATCTCAAATTCAAAATTACTAAGTATGTTTTAAACAATTGATTCGATTTTGAACCGAATTAATTTTGACCTCCATGATTTATTTATTTGTGAAATTTTTTGGAGAAATTCCCCTAAGGGACGACCAAAAGAAAGCCTTCACATGTATAAATTCTCAAAAGGATGATTGTGAATTATTATTAGTGGCGACGATGACCCTCCCAAGAGGCTCGATCAAAACGAAGTAGTAATTCTGTATTTAATCATGGTTATTACTTAGGTATAAAATTGATATGCATATACTTCGCCGAAGTCCCTGTCAATTTTGTATTGGTCAAGTGGGAGCCAACTATTATTTTTTTTTTAAATTAAAGGTTTGTAACTGTTCTTGTTTGTAACCTGCTTGAATGTGATTTAAATGATGACCCTCCCAAGAGGCTCATTTAAAACTGTTTTGAGATGTTGGCTGATGCATGTTCATATTTTTTTTAGATTTCAATATGAATCATGTGATCGAATTATGTGATTTTCCTTGTGTTGATCCGGACATTGACACAAGATACATGTTTATTTCAGTATCATCATGTCGCAACCTTTTAATCCACTGTTAATATACTTAAAGTCAATAGGATTGTATAGGAAACTATGTTGATTGGAAACGAAAAGTTATGATTGTCCTAACTGCACAAAAGCACAAGTGGATTCTTGACACACAAAAATCAGATGAACCAACTGACGAGTCAAAAACGCAGGGCTCGTCAGATCACCTTGCGAGAGATGTCATCGCTGAAAATGGTGGAGGGCAATCCCGTAAGGGATTACACCCTCAAAACTGATGGTCCATCTCAACAAACTTGAGGTTCAGGGTGCATATTATGATCTGGAGACCCAGATCGATTTGGTACTCCACTCTCTGCCCAAAAGTTTTGAGCATCTTGGCCTCGCTAGCTGATTTGTTGCAAGCTTTAGTCTCGGCAGAGATGTTGATAGGGCACCAAACTCAAGCTTTGACGGCAAATGGTCCGTCTTCATCTTCTAGGCTAAGGGAAGGCAAGAAGAAGAAGATGACCAAAAGCCATAAGCAATCAAACTCAACTGTTGCCAAGGGCAATGGTAAGATGAGGAATGTTGGTGTTGTCAAGGAAGTGCTTCAACTGCGGTGCAAAAGGACAATGGAGGTTTGCCTCTTCCAACCCCAAAAGGGCCGGAAAGAAAGGTAATTCTCATGCACTAGTTGTTGAACTTGTGTAGGTCCAGAACGGGTTTCGTGAGGGCAGAAGTCTAGAGGGGAGGGGTGAATAGACTTCTGGAAACTTTTTCGTGCAGATCAGGTGTGATTGCAGTTTGCCTGATCAGAGTGCAAGTGAATCAGTTTGGACTGATATCCAACTTACTGATCGCCTGAGGGCAGATCAGTTCGGTGTCTATCAGTTTAACTGATTGTGCGGAAGCTAGTTTATACCCGTGTGAAAAACCAGTTTAAATCAAATCAGATTCCGAAGTTGTTTTCAATCAGATGACTATGGAGTCAAACTGATCAGATCAGTAACTTGGTGCTAGCTGATCCTCACTCAGAATATGTATGCATATTTACTCAAGTTGTGTGCAATAGTGTAAAGCAGTTAATCAAACAGGTAAATGCACACAAGATTTATAGTGGTTCGGACAACCAGTCCTACGTCCACTCTTCCCTATCACAAGGGGCACCAACTTAACCAACTTAACCAATTGGACTTAGATTATTGTGTTAGTCCAACACATTACACCAATAGATATTTATAGAGCTCTCACTCAACCGATCCCAGAAATCAGAACTAGAAACCCTAGTCTGAAATCTTGCTAAACAAACTTAACCTAACTTTGGGTTTTGGGTAAGATTTGTTGTTTGTTCCAACTTTGAAATCTTTCCTAGTATTTAAGTAGCCTAACAGCTAGAGGATAAGATTTCCATGCTAAGAACTATGGGATGAACACTTAGAAAATAATCTTCAACGTTGTGTTCTTCGTGCGGAAATTTTGCTGTAGTATGAGCTTCTTGATAATTTCCGTCCTCTTCACTCTGAAGAGTAATCCCATATTTATAGACCTCGAAATCAAAGAGCCGTTGGAGAGCAATTTGAATTTCCGGCTATATTTGGTAGATTTGCAGGATTTGATGTGACATGCTTCCAGGTACGGCATGGCCGAAAGTGTGTATGTCGTTTTTCTAGCCGTTTGACTATGCAGCGCCAAAATCCGCAGTGTCAGCTCAGGTCATACGTGTCTTGTTCTTATTGGTTAACAAGTACAACATATCAGAGTTTGTTCACCAACTAAAGTTGACATTCTTCTTGTTCAGATCAGCAACGTATGGCATGGTGAAACATTAGTTGACACCTGGTGTGAGCTGACCTGATCAGTTACAACTGATCAGTCTACCTGATAGAGTCTTCTGGTGCCAGTTGTCTTAGCTCAACTAGCAGACTTGGCTGATGTAGGTCTCTTGGTCTGATCTTTTGGTAGTCATCTGATCTTCAGGTCTTCTGAATTTGTGTTTCATGACTTCACCTGATTATCTGACTTTATAAGATCGTCTGATCTTCTGTCCTTCCCTTGCCTTCTGGCCTGTCGGACTTCAGTTGATCTTTTGTTCTCAGCTGGTCTTTAGATCTGACCTATACATATTGTGTTCCCCCTCAATATGTGACCTATCTTATACATCAGTTGTTCTATACAATAATTATCAACTGGTCATCTTATAACTGGTATTAAAAACATCAGTCAGCTAACAGGTCTGACTGGTCCTATTACATGTGTTTTAGAACTTTCATCAAAACTCTAAATTTTCCAACAATTTCCTCCTTTTTGATGAAACCAAAACACTTGAGAAACCAACACAGTTGATAAATATAAAACACTAAAGAACACATAATTAGAAGACAATGAGATTTTGTCTTAGGATCAGAAAAAAATAAACTTTTCACTCATCAGATTTATCGATTACATATAACATCAGAAAAGTTTGGGTTTAAATTCAACTGATCCTAAACAGTCTTCTGATCTTTAATCTTTTGGCTTATATCCCTCTGACATTTCCCGTTGATCTGAGGAATGTTGAATATCCGGTATAGCTTCCATTTGACATCATTGATCTGCTGAGGATCAGTTTTGCGAGCTTTGTTCAGGATGTCAAAATAGAACCTTTGAAATGCCAGTATGTCAAATGAGCATCTGCCTTCTTCGAGTAGTCCATCACGTCATACTCTTGACGAGATATTCTCACATTGATTACTCTGGCCTCATTTTCCATATATTTCAGAAAATCTGGGTGCTTGTTCTCCAACCAGTTGAGAAATTCTGCATCTGGTGATTCTTCTTGTGGCACTAGGTCCAGAACAAATGCATCCAGAAGCCATTCACTTCTGATCTTATTCCATTCCTCGAACCTATCAGCATGTGCAGCAGTTTTTGGAATGATTTCATCAACTCTTGCTGGCAACTGAGGTTTTGGCCCAGATTTTTCGGCTTTGCCTTTCTTCGTCCCTCGTCTATTTCTTTTTTCGGATCTTACGCCTCTCAATTTTTTTTTACGCTCTTCTTTCTTCTTCACTAATTCGAGCTTCTTCAACAATCTGCTCCTTAGTCGATCAAGCTTCTTGAACTTTGCTCCTTAGAGCAGTTTCTCGGCCCGGTTCCTTATTGGCACATGTCTCGCTAATTGTGTTTTCTCGTGACTCTCTTAATCTGAGTTCTTTGATACAGTTTTGATGTCCCAACACCATAACTAACTTTCTTGCCTTTGACTTCTCCATCTTCCCGAAATTTCATTAGCAAAAAGATCCGGATGGTCTAGTCTCGGCCATAGGATTCAACCGTATGCGAATCGGATCTTACATTGTTACGATAAAAGTCGGTTGGTTTCTCAACTGTCCTCCCCCCTTTTTGGTTTGATCAAAAAGAGCATTGAGGTGGGAAGTCAGAGATCCAAAGCTGACTGATATGGCCTTGTTAAGATCTTCAACAGATAAACCTTGAGCTTGAGTAGATAGATTTTGAATCTTTGAGATCATTTCGATCTTGGCCAGATTCAACGGCGAGAGAGGGTAAGAATGAGTTTATCAAGTTTTTCTTCGATTATTTCAAGCTTTTACGTGACCATCGGAAGAGAAACTTGTTGTTGATCAACTTTGAACTAACTTGTCGTCAATCGCCTTCTTAAATTCAAAGATCGGGTTGGTCATGGTTTTGAGAGAACTGATCTTTGATTGCTTCAATCTGGGAAATAGCCAATTCCTGTTGATCCGTTATCTCTTTGAGGCCAATTTACCTCTGATCAGCTATTGAGTTGCTAAGTTCATTAGCCAACACTCCCTCAACTTCTTCTTTCAGAAGATCTTTAAAATAAGATCTGATCTCCTGAAGTTGATCAGTAGTGATGTGTGTTGCAGGAATATTTTGCATCACCTGATCATTTCCAGTTGTTTGGGCCTCCAGTGGCTGGTCATGAACTGCAACACCAGTTCTACTATCATCGGCATCTCTCACATCCTTCATAGGATCATCTTTCTTAGGAGTTTCTTCAGCAGTCTCCATTTTACTTGTTCACTTATTCCCAGCTTTCTGTGAATCGGAGCTTTGATCGCTTCAGCAGTTATCAGTTCAGCTGGTGATCCTACCTGAGCAGATTTCTTCATGTCGAAATCAAAATCTGCGAATGCATCAGAACCTCCCATCTGTTCAATAATGATCATGAAATCTGAGAAGTTCTTCAAACGGAGAACTTTCCAGGTGAGGATCTCCATTACTTCTTCCCATATAACAGGATGGGCTTCCAACTCTGGATACAACTCATCAATATCGCGTTCGATTCTCATTCTGACCATTTTCCCGGTGATGGTCTTGGATGATCTGGACTCAGGAATCACCTGTTCAGATCGACTAGGTTCCAGTTGATGAGATGTAGAGGGTTCTGGTGGTGTCTGAGTAGCTGGATGTTGACTGATTGGCTGAATCTGTAGAGGTTCTGTTGTAGCAGCAAGTGCGTCTGGTTCTGCAGCAGGTGATCTTACTAGTTCGCGAACTGGTGAACTTTCAGGTTCGCGAGCAGGTGAAGGAGAAGGAGAGATATGCTCAGCAGCTAGAAGTCTGAGTGGTGAATTAGATCGAGATTGAGGTGAAGGAGATCGTTCGTCCCTTGCTATTCCCTCAGATTGTTCTGGCGAGCTCCCAACTTGAGAAGCCTGCCTATTTGATGTTTCAGCAGATCTCTGCTGCGCATCAGGTTGATCTGGCACTCCTTCTTCATCTGACTCGTCTTTCAGAAAAAGAGTCATGGCGGCCTGTTTTACCTTCTTTGGCCTCTTCTTCTGAGCCTTTACCAGTTTTATCTTCTTCTTTTGAGGAGCATCAGTTGCAGACGTAGTTGCCTCCTTGTTTTTCCCTTTCTTAGTCTTAGGGGGGGTGTGCCGCATATCATCATCTGATGGACCATAGATGGCAGTTGTGGTTGAGAGAAAAGCCTTGTAGGACTTCAGTCCGTTCTGATCCCATTCATCATTTGGTAGTTTGTCCTTCAGAATGACTACAACTTTGTTGAGATTGTTGATTCTCTTCTTCAGATAGACTTGTCTCTGTTCACTAACTTCAAATTTGTCATGTTCTTGGAGCAAAATAGCCTTCAGAAAACCATGCCAATTAATATTTTTGGCTCCATCGATAATAGCTGCCATACTATACATTTTTACAGCTGTTAATCCATCTGGGCTGAACGAGATACCCATGATTATTTTTGACAGAATGTCAAACAACAGACGGTATTTCCTTTTCAACATAAAGCCTACGGTCTGGTGTTTATCAGCCTCTCTGAAGAGTTCATTCCTGATCAGTTCGTCTTCATTTTCCCTGTAGTGAGCAGGAGAGATTTTTCCTTTGGGCAGGTTGAACAGTCGAGATATATCATCATTTGTAAGTCTGATCTCCTCTCCATTTACTGAAGATATCAGTTCGTGTCCAGGATTCTCCTCATCAACCTTCAAATTCCTCAAGAATTCCAGTGCTTCATACTGCATTACAGGATTGCAGTGAGCAGCACATTATTTTTCGAGACCACCCTTCCTCAGAATTTGTTCCACCTCCATTGATTCCAGATCCCTCTGTAACACCAAACCTTACAAATTTGTCTTCAACAATTTTGGTTGCCAAATCCGCATAGTTACACATAATTTTGCCCATTCAGTGAGTGGCCATCTACAATAAGATAGACTCGATTAAAATTTATGCATAACCATAAAGATATCATATATTGATTATCAGACCTATTCTCAGACCTAGTAACCGATGAATACATACGTATATCAAGAAATGATAAGGCATAACACAGGATAACATAAATAGACGTAATCTATATGATCAATGGATTTTGGGAAAGTAATTCATCAAATAACCAGAAATTACCAGATTCTACTTTTCGATTTTGAAACAGGTTGAATCGTAAGAACACTTTGAATCACAGAAAGATAATTGTGAGTTTGCAGAAAAATAAATCGCAAGAATTTTGAGAAAAGTACTCTGGTAGGGTTTTGATGAAGCTTATAAAAAGGAGGGAAAATTGAGACTAGAAGATCAAACGTTTGAAATGGATAAACGATCCAGATTGAGCGGTTTTGATCGTGTGGTCAGGATATGCACGCACGATTACCTTTTGGATTTAAAAACACATTTAGTAGCATTTAATACATATAACCCACGTCCGCATTAAATAATTTGCAGGGTATGCATCACAAAAGTATGTGTACAGTAAAGACAAATATTATCAGATAATTTCAGATATGTAAACAGTAAACAAGGAAACAGAATTGTGTATCTAGTTGACTGATATTGTAATCAGTCAATACCACTTGAAGTCTGTCTGTACCACTTGTTGATCTTAGTTTTCTGCCTAATCCTTATAATTTCCCAACTATCCCGTTTAACTGATCCGTTCCACTTTGCGTCTGATATTCCTTTTTCTGATCCTCCCTGATCAGTTGAAGTTCCCCCTTCAACTGTAATCTCTGATTACTTATTGACTGATTTATCTGATTTGTTGAGGTATCATACTCAACTGATCTTCCTCATCTGATCAGTCTCTTATTTAATCAGATTTCAGTTGACCTAATCTGATTCTACTCAGACAAGTTAATTCTTAGAATAAGTGTTACCGCCAAAACTTAGTCTTGGAAAATCGGAGATTCATCTCGATTTCCTAAGTCGACACAATTTGACATTCGTAATAATAGTCTGGATACTTTGGGATATCAATCGTCGTAAGCTTATCCAATCATCAGTCACGTGTTTCCTACGCGCTGTCCTTGTGGTGCAAATTTCTCTTAAGGGTCTTGAGAAATTAAATTTGCACCTATACCCCTGCGTTTCTTCTATAAAAGGATCTGGGGTTTTAGGCAAACAACACAACATAAACCATTCATCTTCTTTATTTAGCTTATACTCCATATTTTCCGATGAACCCTTATTTCCGGTGAAACTTCAGACAAAGACCTTTAACCCTTTTCAAATGAATTCAGCTTCTCAAATGCGTCCCTTATTACTGCTTTCGTCGTCATAAAAGATTACACATACAATTAATGCCACGCTTCTCTACCACCGAGGTGGCGGATCTGCTATAGCAAATGAGAAGACACTTCTCCTAACCGTATGCACCTTGTGTGCCTATCGAGATGATGAAATTAGCATCAACAGACTCAGTCTGATACAAAACATGAGTTTGGTATCCGATCTTGATCACATAACAGCTGATCATCGTATATCAAACTCAATATTTGCATGCGACACTTGTGGCCATATGGTCTTTGGACCACATCTTTGGCACTTGTGTCCCATTTAACAGCTGGAGAGCCCATTAATTTTAGGACTAGGGGCTCCTGGCTTAGAAATCCTTCAATGCCGCTCTCGCTCCTCACTCCGAAGCTCTGAGGGTGGCTTTAGGATTATTTCAAAGCCTCTCACACCCCTTTTAGGGTTAAGTGGGGGAAAATGGGAGCATCAGGCTTTAAAATCTTCAAAGTCTCTCTCTCCCCCTTCTAGGGGGCTTAGGGTTTATGGTTTAGGGTTTATGTACTGACCTCCGGGTCCTTTTGTACTTGTAACTTGTAATGTAAATCTGACCTCTGGGTCTTTATCAATGAAAATTTCTATTATTCCATTGTTGTGTTGTCTCTACTTTATTATGCGATTTGTAGCCTTAATCTTATACAACTTGCTTGTTGAACATAACTTAATCGACTTACAAAGTATAAAACAGCCAAACTGATCAGTTCCTTTAATCTGATAATATTTTAATTTGATCAGTTCCTTTAATCCGATAATTCTTTAATCTGACCAGTTCCTTTAATCTGATAAAGCCTTCTCATATCAGTTCATTGAATGATCTTCTGATCAGTTGAGATATATAACTCAACTGATTCCTTTAAACCTGGTTAGTCTCTTAACCAGTTGGTTCTGGAGATCAGTCCACCAAACATTTCTGGTGTATTTTCTCCAAGATCCAGAAGCCCTAGCTCTTGCATAATTCTCTGAATCTGATCTCAACTAGTGGCTTGGTTAAAATATCAGCTTTCTGTTTATCAGTATGGATCTTTTCCATTCTGATATTCTTCTTTTCAACATGATCTCTTATAAAATGGTGTCTGACATCCACATGCTTGCATCTTGTATGTAGAATAGGATTCTGAGTGATTGCAATAGCACTGTTACTGTCACAGAATATAGGTACGTTCTTAGCTACAATGTTATAATCCCTCAGCTGCTGACTAAGCCAGAGCAGTTGGGAGCAACAGCTTCCTGCAGCCATATATTCTACTTCAGTAGTAGATGTTGCAACTGATGTCTGCTTCTTTGAAAACCACGAGATCAGTTTACTACCTAAAAACTGACATGTACCTGAGGTTGACTTCATGTCAATTCTGCAACCTCCATAATCAGAATCAGAATACCCACTAAGCTCTAGATTATCATCTGATGGGTAAAATAAACCAAGGTTTACTGTCCCCTTCAGATACTTAAGAATCCGCTTAGTTGCTTCCAGGTGGCTTTGCATTGGATTTGCCTGAAATCTGGCACATACACCTACTGTAAAAGTGATATCTGGTCTGCTGGCAGTCAGGTATAGTAAAGATTCAATGAGAGCCCTATACTCTTTCTGATTAGTTTTCTGACCATTCTCATCTAGATCCATCTTGAATCCAGTCATCATAGGAATTCTGGCTTCCTTACAGTTTTGAACTCCAAACTTAGCCAATAAACTCCTAGTGTACTTCGCCTGGCAGATGAATATCCCTTCTGTACTTTGCTTAACTTGTAAACCCAGAAAGTAACTCATCTGACCCATCATGGACATCTCGAACTTCCCTTGCATCAGCTTGCTGAATTTTTCACATAAACTCTTGTTGGGAGATCCGAAGATGATGTCATCCACATAAATCTGAACCATCAGAATATCTTCTCCATCTTCTATTCTGAATAAGGTTTTGTCCACTATTCCTTTAGTGAAACCACTGTCTATCAAGAACTGAGAGTGTATCATACCAAGCTCGAGGAGTTTGTTTTAGGCCATAAAGAGCTTTTCTTAAACGGTACACCTAGTCTCCTTTTTCAAAGCCTGGAGGTTGTTCAACATAAACTTCTTCATCTAGTACCCTGTTTAAGAATGCACTCTTTACATCCATCTGATACACAATAAACCCTCGTAGGCGGCGATATGCCGAAAATAACCCTAATGGCTTCGAGCGAGCGATCGGTGCAAAGGTCTCATCATAATCAATTCCTTCTGATTGTGAATACCCCTTAGCAACAAGTCTTGCCTTATTTCTGGTTATGACATTATTCTCATCTCTCTTGTTCTTGAATACCCACTTTGTGCCAATCACGTCTTGATGGGTTGGTCTCCATCCACCGATTTCCAAACTGATTCCTTTCAAACTGTTCGATTCTTCTTGCATGGCTAGAATCCGGTTTGCATCTTGTAGAGCTTCTTCTACTTGATTGGTTCCTTCAAAGACAGATAATAACAACAATACATAGCACTTTCACCAATCGATGTCTAGTTTTGACTCTATCGATGGGTCTCCGATGATCGATCGGTTGGATGACCGGTTACCCAGTCCTTCTTTTTCTCGATTTGCATCAGTTTGGAGAACATCATCCTCTTCTGATAGTAGTTCATTACTAGTGATTGGGAGTGGTGCAGAATTATGATCCACTTGACAGCTGTTGTTGGACTCATCATGTGCTGATGTCTGTTCGTAGGAACTTCAGGTGTTCCCCCTGAACCAGATGGTTCAGTTGATACTGTCTCAGCTGTACCTGTTGGGGAATTAATTGCACGGATCTATTCGGGATGAATATTTAAATACAAATTTAATTCTAACAATTATTACTAGCATGAATTAATCCTATATTAATTCAAATAATAATTCAACAACAAATCATGCATATAAACAGTTCACATAAATCCTACGCATGTGGAATTGCTACGGGTTTACGTGAACTAACCTCTTGGAGTGGCAATGGTATCATCGATTAAACACACCAAAAAGCCTTCCCAAGTATTACCTAGTCCTTGCTCGTCAATCCGGTGGAAGGAAACTCGCGAACAATTAACAAAAGGAAAAATAAGAAATTTGTTGTACCACCTTTGTGGATTTACTAATTTTTCCAGCACATGGAATTGTACTTTGGAATGAAAGAATCATCCCCTATTTATAGATGGGGTGGTGGTCGAAAATTTGGGAAAAAAACAATGTGGAAAAATCTTTTCTTGATCTCCAAGAAATCTTGAATATATCTCATATATTCTTTTCTCCATAATTAAAAATTCCACAAAAAATCCCACCTCATCTTGTTATGGAATTTTAAAAAAAAATAAGGATCAAGATTCCAAGATTTGGATCTTCTTGAATTTATGAGATATACTTCTATTTCAAGAAATACATATCTTCCATAATATATTTTCAAGAAAATCAAGAAAATCTTTATTTCCCTTATTCTTTGAAAATTTTGAAAATCTCACCATAAATAACCAAGTGGGAAATTTCTTGAATTTAATGAGATAATTTTGTATTCCAAGAATACATATCTTCATTCCATAACAAAATTCAAAGAAAATCTGTCTCCCCCTTTTATTTATGATTTTCAAAAAATAGGAAAAATGAGCAAAAAATATTTATTTTAATTTTAAACATCTTTTTCAGTTATTGGACTTTATGTTGGGCTACTTGGGGGGCCTTTAGGAGAATTAAGATTGGACCTTCCAATGGATCTTGAATTATCAATATTGAGCCACAATATTATTCAAGCTCATAAATATTAATTAATCCCACTACATAATTAATATTGCACTATCCATCTTAACCCATATTACAGTCAATATGGCTCCCGATTATTATTTTCCGTGTTTAAGATTATCTAGCCCATTAATTAATTCAAGCCACTGAAATAGCTTTCCATTAATTAATATCTTTTGTCCTTGGTTAAGGAGCGGTTCAACATTATTATCTATACCGGAAACTAGTTCCACTTGTAAGATTTGGTATGATAAATCTTATGAACCTCCCAAGGGGGCAAATCGAACAAGCGTACTTGCACACGATTCTCCGTATTAAATCTTAGCAATCGCATGTGACCAATAATATTGCCCAAGATATAAAGTATTGAATCTCGTTGATTCTCTACCCGTAATAAGTCAAAGCAATAATTACTAACCACAAGCGATCCTATTTAAGGAACGAAGATTAAGAAATAACGAACCACTGAGGTCTAATTCTTCCTTGTTCAGTTCTGAAGAATTTGTCCTCCTGTAGGTCCTCTTCAGTGCATCAGTCATGCACTAGTGTAATCTCTTGGTCAAGACAAACCAATCTGAGCCTTACACTTCAACCTTTCACGATGGATTGTTCATTTCCATCTAGGTCGTGAATGTTGTACTTTTAGTTACAAGGGACTGTTAATTTAATCTTCTGTGATCTGGTATCACTAAATTAACTACAATGTAACGCGTACTATTTATTGAACAGTTATGCAGTAAATATATGTAACATTCGATGATATTTAAAGCATCAGTGATAAACAATTTATTTCAGTAAATAAGTCCGAAATTCAGTTTTGATTATACAAAGTAAAAGCATACTTTCCAGTATAATCCCAACAATCTCCCACTTATACTCAAAGTCTGCTTTTAAGTATACTACAGCATGTCTCGTGTAGTTCCTAATACGTGACATCTAATGTCACCTACACGAACCTAATATTTTCTCCCACTTATATTCAAAGCAGATTGGCAACGGTCTTGACACCCATTCCTTCCACATGTCTCTCGAATGTATTCTGAGGCAGACCCTTTGTGAATGGATCTGCTAGGTTGTCTTCTGACGCGATCTTTGCCACCTCTATATCTCATCTCTTAATGATTTATCGTATAAGATGGTATTTCCTTTCAATGTGTTTGCTGGCCTTGTGGGCTCTTGGTTCCCTTGAATTTGCAACAGCTCCGGCATTATCACCATAAACAATGATTGTGTTGGGAAAATTCGGAACTACATCCAAGTCCACTAGGAAGTTTTTGAGCCAAACCGCTTCTTTCGCTGCCTCGCAAGCAGCTACATATTCGGCTTCCATGGTAGAATATGCGATGCATTTCTGCTTAACGCTTCTCCATGTCATGGCTCCTCCCCCCATGCAAAACACACTACCGGAGGTAGATTTTCTGGAATCTAAGTCTGATTGGAAATCCGAGTCCGTGTAGCCAATGGGAATTAGACTATCTGACTGATAAACTAACATTCTATCCCGAGTTCTTTTCAGATACTTCAGAATGTTTTTAACTGCCGTCCAATGTTCCTTCCACGGGTTACTTTGATATCTTGCCACCATGCCAACGGCAAAGCAGATATCCGGTCTCGTGCACAGCATTGCATACATAAGGCTTCCGACAGCCGAAGCATAAGGAATGTCTTTCATGTCATCTATCTCCTTTTGTGTCTTAGGGCACATTTCCTTGGATAGATGGATTCCATGTCTGAAAGGTACGAAGCCTTTCTTGGAATCCTGCATGCTGAATCGTTTCAAGACAGTGTCTATGTATGAAGCTTACGATAAGCCTATCATCCTTTTCTTGCGATCTCGAGTGATCTTGCTCCCAAGGATGTGTCCGGCTTCCCCTAAGTCCTTCATATCAAACTGTTTTGAAAGTCATGCCCTTACGTCTGATAACACCTTTACATCGTTCCCGATGATTAGAATGTCGTCTACGTATAGTACTAAGAATACCAATGCAGTTTCGACACACTTTTTGTACATACAACTTTCGAACTCGTTTTGATCAAACCCATAAGACTTTATAACATGATCAAAACATTGGTTCCAAGCTCTGGATGCTTGTTTGAGTCCGTAAATGGACTTCATGAGCTTACAAACTAGGTGTTCTTGGCCCTTTTCAATGAAGCCTTGGGGTTGTTGCATATAGATTTCTTCATCAAGACTTCCGTTAAGGAAAGCTGTCTTGACATCCATTTGCCAGATTTCAAAGTCGAGATGCGCAGCAATCGACAAGAGAATTCGGATGGACTTGAGCATTGCTACAGTTGAAATAGTTTCCTCATAGTCGATCCCTTCTTCTGAGTATAACCTTTTGCCACAAGCCTTGCCTTTAAGGTTTCCACCTTCCCGTCCTGTCCTCTTTTTCTCTTGTATACCCATTAAGTGGTTCGACTAGCTCCCACACTCTGTTATGATCCATAGAACCCATTTCGGCTTTCATTGCTATTTGCCAAGAAACGGCATCCTTGTCTTGAATTGCCTCGTCATATGTCCATGGGTCTGATTCGTCTTGTCCGGGAATCAAGTCCGAGGACTCTCCTATCCCCATGAATCTCTCGGGTTATCTCACAACCCTCCCACTACGACGAGGTTTCGGTTGTGTAAGTGTGTCGTTTGGTATGTCATCTTGTACAGTTGGCACTGAGGTTAGCCCCCTTAGCTAATTTAAGGTAATCTCACTTCTGGGTCTTCTTTTGTTCATATAGTCTTCTTCCAAAAATCTAAAGTGGGTGCTTATTACCACCTTTTGATCTTCGGGACCATAGAACATACACCCTTTTGTTCCTCGGGGTATCCTACAAACAACCTTAATTCTGATCGAGGATCCAATTTTCCGGCTTCCTTGTCCAACAGGTAGGCCGGACACACCAAAATTTTCATGTGTCTCAAACTGGGATTGCGCCCGGTCCACAATTCTTTGGGAGTTTTGGGAACCGATTTGGATGGCACCAAGTTCAGAATGTAGGCCGCTGTTTCCAAGGCATGACCCTAGAACGACTTGGGAAGATCCGCATAACTCATCATAGATCTAACCATTTCCAAAAGAGTTTTGTTTCTTCGCTCTGCAACCCCGTTTTGTTGAGGGGTTCCGGGTGCAGTTAGCTGGGATGCAATCCCTTTATCAGACAAGTAGTTCAAAAACTCATCGCTGAGGTACTTGCCTCCACGATCAGATCGTAGAGACTTGATACATTTTTCCTTATGATTCTCTGCTTGAGCCTTAAATTCTTTGAATTTCTCAAAGGTCTCAGATTTATGCTTCATAAGGAAAATATAACCGTACCTTGAGTAGTCATTAATAAAAGTGACGAAATACTCATAACCTCCTCTTGCTTTGGTTGACATTGGACCACATACGTGTTGGGGAATTATTTACCCGGATCTATTCGGGATGAATATTTAAAAATAAATTTAATTCTAACAATTATTACTAGTATGAATTAACCCATATTAATTCAAATAATAATTTCAACAACAAATCATGCATATAAACAATTCACATAAACCTACGCATGCGGAAATACTACAAGTTTACGTGAACTGACCTCTTGGAATGGCAATGGTCTTGTATATGAAAACACACCAAAAGTCCTTCCCAAGTATTCCCTAGTCCTTGCTCGACAATCCGGTGGAAGGATACTCGCGAACAATTAACAAAAGTAAAAATAAACTTTGTTGCACCACTTTTGTTGATTTACTAATTTTTCCAGCACATGGAATTGCACATGGGAATGAAAGAATCATCCCCTATTTATAGATGGGTGATGGTAGAATTTTTAGGGGAAAAAACAATGTGGAAAAATCTTTTCTTGATCTCCAAGAAATCTTGAATATATCTCATATATTCTTTTTCCCATAATTAAAATATTCCACAAAAATCCCACCTCATCAAGTTATGGTGATTTTCGAAAATATTGGGTCCAAGATTCCAAGATTTGGATCTTCTTGAATTTATGAGATATTCTTGTATTTCAAGAAATACATATCTTCCATAATATCTTTTCAAGAAAATCAAGAAAATCTTTCTTGCCCTTTATATTTCAAAAATTTTGAAACACCCATTATGAATAACCAAGTGGGAGAATTCTTGAATTTAATGAGATAATCTTGTATTCCAAGAATACATATCTTCATTCCATAACAAAATTCAAAGAAAATCTTTCTCCCCTTTTATCCATAAATTTCAAAAAAAACAAGGAAAAATAGGCAACAAATTTATTTTATTTTTAAACACCTTTTTCAGTTATTGGACTTTATCTTGGGCTACTTGGGGGGCCTTTAGGAGAATTAAGATTGGACCTTCCAATGGACCTTGAATTATCAATATTGAGCCACAATATTATTCAAGCCAATAAATATTAATTAATCCCACTACATAATTAATATTGCACTATCCATCTTAACCCATATTACAGTTAATATGGCTCCCGATTATTATTTCCCGTGTTTAAGATTATCTAGCCCATTAAATAATTATAGCCACTGAAATAGCTTTCTGTTAATTAATATCTTTTATCCTTGGTAAAGGAACGGTTCAACATTATTATCCATACCGGAAACTAGTTCCACTTGCAAGATTTGGTATGATAAACCTTATGAACCTCCCAAGGAGGCAAATCGAACAAGCGTACTTGCACACGATTCTCCGTATTAAATCTTAGCAATCACATGTGACCAATAATATTGCCCAAGATATAGGGTATTGAATCTCACTGATTCTCTTCCCATAATAAGTCAAAGCAATAGTTACTAACCACACGCAATCCTATTTAAGGGACGAAGATTAAGAAACAACTAACCACTGAGGTCTAATTCTTCCTAGTTCAGTTCTGAAGAATTTATCCTCCTCTAGATCCTCTTCAATGCATCAGTCATGCACTAGTGTAATCTCTTGGTCAAGACAAACCAATCTGAGCCTTACACTACAACCTTTCACGATGGATTTTTCATTTCCATCTAGGTCGTGAATGGTGTACTTTAGGTTACAAGGAACTGTTAATTTAATCTTCTGTGATCTTTGTATCACTAAATTAACTACAATGTAACACGTACTATTTAATAAACAGTTATGCAGTAAATATATGTAACATTCAATGATATTTAAAGCATCAGTGATAAACAATTTATTTCAGTAAATAAGTCCGAAATTCAGTTAGTCTGATTATACAAATTAAAAGCATACTTTCCAGTATAATCCCAACAATCTCCCACTTATACTCAAAGTCTGCTTTTAAGTATACATCAGCATGTCTCGTGTAGTACATGACAACTAATGACACCTACACGAACCTAATAATGTCTCCCACTTATACTCAAAGCAGATTGGCAACGGTCTTGACACCCATTCCTTTCACATGCCTCTCGAATGTATTCAGAGGCAGACCCTTTGCGAATGGATCAGCTAGGTTATCTTCCGACGCGATCTTTGCCACCTCTATATCTCCTCTCTTAACGATTTCTCGTATAAGATGGTATTTCCTTTCAATGTGTTTGCTGGCCTTGTGGGCTCTTGGTTCCCTTGAATTTGCAACTGCTCCGGCATTGTCACAATAAACAATGATTGTGCTGGGCAAATTCGGAACTACATCCAAGTCCACTAGGAAGTTCTTGAGCCAAACCGCTTC
The DNA here is from genome assembly GCA_037126765.1 of Stenogyne calaminthoides. Classification (NCBI taxonomy): domain Eukaryota; kingdom Viridiplantae; phylum Streptophyta; class Magnoliopsida; order Lamiales; family Lamiaceae; genus Stenogyne; species Stenogyne calaminthoides. The sequence continues at coordinate 40,081,890 of JBBCBC010000008.1, read as the reverse complement.
TTTCGCTGCCTCGCAAATAGCTACATATTTGGCTTCCATGGTAGAATCTGCGATGCATTTCTGCTTTACGCTTCTCCACGTCATGGCTCCTCCCCCATGCAAAACACACTACCGGAGGTAGATTTTCTGGAATCTAAGTCTAATTGGAAATCCGAGTCCGTGTAGCCGATGGGGATTAGACTATCTGACTGATAAACCAACATTCTATCTCGAGTTCTATTCAGATACTTTAGAATATTTTTAACTGCCGTCCAATGTTCCTTCCCCGGGTTACTCTGATATCTTGCCACCATGCTAACGGCAAAGCAGATATCTGGTCTCGTACACCACATTGCATACATAAGGCTTCCGAAAGCCGAAGCATAAGGAATGTCTCTCATGTCATCTATCTCCTTTTGTGTCTTAGGGCACATTTTCTTGGATAGATGGATTCCATGCCTAAAAGGTACGAAGCCTTTCTTGGAATCCTGCATGCTGAATCATTTCAAGCCAGTGTCTATGTATGAAGCTTGCGATAAGCCTATCATCCTTTTCTTACGATCTCGAGTGATCTTGATCCCAAGGATGTGCCCGGCTTCCCCTAAGTCCTTCATATCAAACTGTTTTGAAAGCCATGCCCTTACGTCTGATAACACCTTTACATCATTCCCGATGAGCAGAATGTCATCTACGTATAGTACTAAGAATACCAATGCAATTCCAATACGCTTTTTATACACACAACTCTCGAACTCATTTTGATCAAACCCATAAGACTTTATAACATGATCAAAACATTAGTTCCAAGCTCTGGATGCCTGTTTGAGTCCGTAAATGGACTTCATGAGCTTACAAACTAGGTGTTCTTGGCCCTTTCCAATAAAGCCCTGGGGTTTTTGCATATAGATTTCCTCATCAAGACTTCCGTTAAGGAAAGCTGTCTTGACATCCATTTGCCAGATTTCAAAATCGAGATGCGCAGCTATCGATAAGAGAATCCGGATGGACTTAAGCATTGCTACCGGTGAAAAGGTTTCCTCATAATCGATCCCTCTTTCTGAGTATAACCTTTCGCCACAAGCCTTGCCTTGAAGGTTTCCACCTTCCCGTCCGGTCCCCTCTTTCTCTTGTATACCCACTTGCAACCAATAGGTTTGACCCCATTAAGTGGTTCGACTAGCTCCCACACTTTGTTATGCTCCATAGACCCCATTTCTGCTTTCATTGCCTTTTGCCAAGAAACCGCATCCTTATCTTGGATTGCCTCATCGTATGTCCATGGGTCTGATTCATCTTGTTTGGGAATCAAGTCTGAGGACTCTCCTATACCCATGAATCTCTCGGGCTATCTCACAACCCTCCCACTACGACGAGGCTCCGGTTGTGAAAGTGTGTCGTTTGGTATATCATCTTGTACAGTTAGCAATGAGGTTAGCCCCCTTATCTCACTTAAGGTAATCTCACTTCTGGGTCTTCTTTAGTTCATATAGTCTTCCTTCAAAAATCTAAAGTGGGTGCTTATGACCACCTTTTGATCTTTGGGACCATAAAACATACACCCTTTTGTTCCCTCGGGATATCCTATAAACAGCCTTAATTCTAATCGAGGATCCAATTTCCCGGCTTCCTTGTCCAACACGTAGGCCGGACACCCACAAATACTCATGTGTCTCATACTAGGCTTGCGCCCGGTCCACAATTCTTTGGGAGTTTTGGGAACCGATTTGGATGGCACCAAGTTCAGAATGTAAGCTGCTATTTCCAAGGCATGACCCCAGAACGACTTGGGAAGATCCGCATAACACATCATTGATCTAACCATTTCCAAAAGAGTTCTGTTTCTTCTCTCTGCAACCCCGTTTTGTTGAGGGGTTCCGGGTGCAGTCAGCTGGGATGCAATCCCTTCATCCGACAAGTAGTTCAAAAACTCATCGCTGAGGTACACGCCTCCACGATCGGATCATAGAGACTTGATACATTTTTCCCTATGATTCTCTGCTTGAGCCTTAAATTCTTTGAATTTCTCAAAGGTCTCAAATTTATGCTTCATAAGGAAAATATAACCGTACCTCGAGTAGTCATCAATAAAAGTGATGAAATACTCGTAACCTCCACTTGCCATGGTTGACATTGGACCACATACGTCTGTGTGAACGATTTCTAACACTTCTTTGGCTCTATTCCCCTTCGCTCCGAATGCCCTCTTGGTCATTTTACCCTCCAAACATGATTCGCAGGTTGGAATTGGTTCAACTTGGAGAGACTCCAGTGGAACATCTTTCACCAACCTTTGGATCCTCTTTGGATTAATATGTCCCAATCTTAGATGCCATAGAAGTGTTTCGTTCACGTCTGATGAATGTTTTCTTTTACCGAAAATAGTTGATGTGTTATAGGATGCATTTCGTGAGTGGTGTGCACAGTTAATTGTATAGAGATTACTTGACAACGTTCCATGACAGATAAATTTATCATAAAGAGAAATGGTAACAACTTTATCAAAAGTAACCGAATATCCATCAAGGTAAAGTTTAGAAACTGAAATCAAGTTCTTTCTAAAATTCGGAACGTAAAGTACATCTCTTAAAATTAAAACTCTGTCTTCAAAAGACAGGTGCACTTCTCCCACTGCTTCAGCTGCCACTCTCGTAGCATCGCCCAGTGTGATTAGGATCTCACTCCCACTAAGTTCCCGGGTCCATTTGAACCCCTGTAAAGTGAAACATACATGATCAGTGGATCCCGTATCCACCACCCATAAATGGAAGGCATACGCCGCTAAGCAAGTTTCAACAGCTAGTGCATGAGAATTACCTTTCTTTCCATTCCTTTTGGGATTGGAACAGGCTGACCTCCAATGTCCTCTCTCACCGCACTTGAAGCACCTCCCCTTAGCTGGCTTGCTCACTCCTCCACCTCCCTTCACCTTTTCTTTGCCTTTGGCAACACTTGAGTTCACTTGCCTGTGGCTCTTATCCTTTTTCTTGTTCTTACCACCCCTTGGCCTAGAAGAAGAAGAAGGTCCATTTGCCACCAAGACTTGGCTCTTTTGCCCCAATATCGCCTCTACCGGGACCAAAGCTTGCAATAGATCAGGCATCGAGAACTTCTGATTATTCATCTGATAGTTCAACCTGAACTGCTCAAAACTTTTCGGCAGAGAATGGAGCACGAAATCGATTTGGGTCTCGATGTCCTATTCGGCGCCAAGTACCTCAAGTTTGTTAAGGTGAGTCATCATCTGGATAACGTGCTCCCTTACGGGCGTTCCCTCCACCATTTTCATAGAGAGCAAGTCCCTCATGGTGATCTGACGAGCCACTCGGTTCTGATGTTGAAACATCGCCTTAAGACTAGTCATGATGTCTGCAGCGGTCTCAACGTTCTGGTGTTGGTGTTGCAACACATTTGACATTGAAGCCAAGATGGTACACTTTGCCATTTTGTTGGAACGCTCCCAGTCAGCATACTCTTTCTTAACCAATTTACTTGACTCGTCATTTGGCTTTTCTGGTTAGGTGTAGTGAGAACCCAATTATGGCTTTGTGCAGTGAGAACAATAGTAAGTTTACGACTCCAATCAACAAAGTTTTCACCAGTAAGCAAATTGTCTTTAAGTATATTGAACAATGGATTAAAAGGTTGCGACATGATGAACTGAAATAAATAATAATATGCATAAGCACAAATATATCACAAAATTCGATCACATGTTTCATATTAAAATCTCCAAAAAATATGAACATGCATCAGCCAACATCTCAAAACAAGATAAAATAAGCCACGTGTGGGGTGGGTCATTATTTAAACACATTCAAGCAGGTTACAAACAAGAACAGTTACAAACCTTTAATATCCAGATTAATAGTTGGCTCCCACTTGACCAATATAAAATTGACAGGGACTTCGGGGAAGTATATGCATATCAATTTTATACCAAAGTAATAACCATGATTAAATCTGAAATTATTATTTTGCTTTGAACGAGCCTTTGGGGGAGGGTCATAAATAAGCCACTAGTAATAATCCACAATCATCCGTTAGGAATTTATTCATGTCAAAGCTATCTTTTGACCGTCCCGTGGGGGAATTTCTCCAAAAAGAATTCACAAATAAATAAATCATGGAGGTCAATAATTAATTCAATTTTATTATCCGGATAAAATTGTCAATTAATTGTTTAAACATACTTAGTAATTTTCGAAAGTGAGATTTTTCAAAACATTTTCTCATGCATCGCAAATTTAAACACAATTTAAATAAGCATAAATAATGCATAAACATCAAGACAAAAATTAAACATATTGGGCACATTTATCCAACTGTCATGGTAAATTTTGTCATGTCTTGATCTTGAGAAATCGTCTTCATAGCCTTCATTGTTCGTCTCGAAAAGATCCCACTTGATCGTTTCAAAAAAATGTCTTGTCAAGACACGTCATCGACCAGCTCGTGGGTCGGAGTGCCCGCCTAGCACTCCCCTGGCCGTGTCGAATGTCGAATGGCACCCCGGACGTCACCCACATCGCCATATCGCCCGAATCTGGCAGCGTCGCCCATTATCCACAGCCGCCTTCGCATCTCGCCGCCCGCGGCATCGCGCCCCGTCTTGCGACGCCTCGGCGGCATCGCCCGCATCGCCGCCCTGCAAATCACCAGCGAATCCGCCTAGGTGGTCTCGAGCGTCTGTCTTGCCAGATCCCACCCACCTTCGGCCCCTCCTTGGCACGCCTCGCCCTTAATGGGATTCCCTTGATCCCATCTTTTAATTCTTTGTCTCCGCCTCCATTTTCCAATCCGGTTATAATTTATTTTACAAAAATAAATAAACCTAGATCTAGACTAGTCTATTACATTGATCAAATGAAACAAATTCTAATCTCCTCGTGGATTTTCTCACGAGGCAAAACGAATCTGAATGAATCGAATTAAAAAACCACAATTTATATGCATGCAAAAATAAACACATTAAATTCCATGACAATTGGATACCTGCAAAAAAGATCTAGCAATTATACTATCCAATTTCAAATTTAGTGAAAATGAATTAAATTAAAATTTAAAATTCAGAGCCCGAAACCGAGGCTCTGATACCAGTTGTTGGGGAATTATTTACCCGAATCTATTCGGGATGAATATTTAAAAACAAATTTAATTCTAACAACTATTACTAGCATGAATTAACCCATATTAATTCAAATAATAATTTCAACAACAAATCATGCATATAAACAATTCACGTAAAACCTACGCATGCGGAAATACTACGAGTTTACGTGAACTTACCTCTTGGAATGACAATGGTCTTGTATATGAAAACACACCAAAATTCCTTCCCAAGTATTCCCTAGTCCTTGCTCGAAAATCCGGTGGAAGGATACTCGTGAACAATTAACAAAAGGAAAAATAAACTTTGTTGCACCACTTTTGTGGATTTACTAATTTTTCCAGCACATGGAATTGCACATGGGAATGAAAGAATCATCCCCTATTTATAGATGAGTGATGGTCGAATTTTTAGGGAAAAAAACAATGTGGGAAAATCTTTTCTTGATCTCCAAGAAATCTTGAATATATCTCCTATATTCTTTTTCCCATAATTAAAATATTCCACAAAAATCTCACCTCATCAAGTTATGGTGATTTTCGAAAATATTGGGTCCAAGATTCCAAGATTTGGATATTCTTGAATTTATGAGATATTCTTGTATTTCAAGAAATACATATCTTCCATAATATATTTTCAAGAAAATCAAGAAAATCTTTCTTGCCCTTTATATTTCAAAAATTTCGAAACACCCATTATGAATAACCAAGTGGGAGATTTCTTGAATTTAATGAGATAATCTTGTATTCCAAGAATACATATCTTCATTCCATAACAAAATTCAAAGAAAATCTTTCTCCCCTTTTATCCATAAATTTCGAAAAATACAAGGAAAAATAGGCAACAAATTTATTTTATTTTTAAACACCTTTTTCAGTTATTGGACTTTATCTTGGGCTACTTGGAGGGCCTTTAGGAGAATTAAGATTGGACCTTCCAATGGACCTTGAATTATCAATATTGAGCCACAATATTATTCAAGCCCATAAATATTAATTAATCACATTACATAATTAATATTGCACTATCCATCTTAACTCATATTACAGTTAATATGGCACCCGGTTATTATTTCCCGTGTTTAAGATTATCTAGCCCATTAATTAATTCAAACCACTGAAATAGCTTTCTATTAATTAATATCTTTTATCCTTGGTAAAGAAATTCAACATTATTATCCATCTTTGAAACTAGTTCCACTTGTAAGATTTGGTATGATAAACCTTATGAACCTCCCAAGAGACCGTCGAACAAAGCGTGCTTGCACCACGATTCTCCGTATTAAATCTTAGCAATCGCATGTGACCAATAATATTGCCCAAAGATATAGGGTATTGAATCTCAGCGATTCTCTTCCCATAATAAGTCAAAGCAATAGTTACTAACCAACCACAATCTATTTAAGGGGCGAAGATTAAAAAACAACTAACCAACATTCGGGTTTAATTCTCCACTAGTTGAAGGTTAAAGAATTTATCCTCTCCAGGTCCCTCTTATCGATGAATCGAATAGAACCTCTTCTTGGTCAATAACAAAAGAATTAGACCTTACACTTCGTTTTTTCATCTTGGATTGTTCATTTCCATCTGGTTGGTAACTATTGTTTGACTTATCATGGTTAGAGAATCAATTAGATTCAATACTTTTTATCTTGGGCAATATTATTGCTATACGCGATTGCTAAGATTTAATACGGAGAATCGTAACACAAGCACGCTTGTTCGATGGTTCTCGAGGTTCATAAGTTTTATCATACCAAATCTTGCAAGTGGAACTATTTCCCAGATGGATAATAATATTGAACCGCTCTTAACAAAGGACAAAAGATATTAATTAATGGAAAGCTATTTCAAAAGGCTTGAATTAATTAATGGGCCGGATAATCTTAAACACGGGAAATAATAACCGGGAGCCATATTGACTATAATATGGGTTAAGATGGATAGTGCAATATTAAATATGTAGTGGGATTAATTAATATTTATTGGCTTGAATAATATTGTGGCTCAATATTGATAATTCAAGATACATTGGAAGGTTCAATCTTAATTCTCCTAAAGGCCCCCTAATTAGCCCAACATAAAGTCCAATAACTGAAAAAGGTGTTTAAAAATAAAATAAATATTGTTGCATATTTTTCCTCAAAATTTCAAAAATTTTGGATTAAAAGGGGAGAAAGATTTTCTTTGAATTTTGTTATAGAATGAAGATACGTAATTCTTGGAATACAATATTATCTCATTAAGTTCAAGAAATCTCCCACTTGGTTATCCATATAGTATATTTCAAAAATCTTGAAATATAAAGGGCAAGAAAGATTTTCTTGATTTTCTTGAAAAGATATGTATTTCTTGAAATACAAGAATATCTCATAAATTCAAGAAGATCAAAATCTTGGATTCTTGTTCCCTATATTTTTCAAAAATATTCCATAACAAAGAGGAGTTGGGATTTTTGTGGAATATTTTAATTATGGAGAAAAGAATATATGAGATATATTCAAGATTTCTTGGAGATCAAGAAAAAGATTTTTCCATATTATTTTATCCCAAAAATTTCGACCAACACCCTCTATAAATAGGGGATGAGTGTTTCATTCCCAAGTACAATTCCATGTGCTGGAAAAATTAGTAAATCCACAAAGGTGGTGCAACAAAGTTTATTTTCCTTTTGTTAATTATTCGCAAGCGTCCTACCACCGGATTATCGAGCAAGGATTAAGGGAATACTTGGGAAGTTCTTTTGGTGTGTCTAATCAACAAGACCATTGCCGCCCAAGAGGTAATGCTCACGAAAACTCAGAGAAATTCCGCATGCGTAGGATTTACGTGAATTGATTATATGCATGATTTATTGTTGAATTATTATTTGAATTAATATAGGATTAATTCATGCTAGTAATAATTATCATAATTAAATTTGTATTTAAATATTTATCCCGAATAGATCCGTGCAACTTATTCCCCAACAAACTATCTTTTGACCGTCCCGTGGGGGGAATTTCTCCAAAAGAATTCACAAATAAATAAATCATGGAGGTCAAAATTAATTTAATTTTATTGTCCAGAATAAAATTGTCAATTAATTGTTTAAGCATACTTAGTAATTTTCGAAAGTGACATTTTTCATTGGGCAATTCTCATGCAAACACATTTAAACAAATTAAATAAAGCACAAGAAATCACAACAATAAATCAAGCAAAGCGGAAAAATAAACATATTGGGCACAAATTATCCAATTGTCATGGTTTGATTTTTCTTGGCTTGATTTTGAAGAAACGTCGTCTTGAATTTCTCCCACTCTATCGTCTCGAAAAGAACTCAGTCTCGAAACGCCACGCCAAGTAGCTTGCAAATCGGATGCACGCCCCTCATCCGCCGCCCCTTGGTCGAATCGGCCTCGGCGGCCCTCAAAGACGTCTCTGCAGGCATCTTCTTCGCCGCGCGTGCCTCGGCACGCCTCGGCAAAGACTTCAGCGTGTTTCGGCGACGACGTACCGCCAAGACGCGTCGTCGCCTCACGCAATCCTCGCCTCGCCCGCCGGATCTCGGTAGTGCCGCGCGCGTCCACTGCGTCTTGCTTCGCCGCCCGCCCGCCTCGGCGACTTTGCGCGTGCGGTCACGGCGCCGCGTCTTGTCGCATTGTCGCGTCGAGCGATCACGTTGATGCCTAGCATCGTGCCCGTCCGCATGGCGATGTCCGCGTCGTGCGCGTGCCTCCCTTGGCACATTTCGCACGATGCACGTCGTCCGCTTACGGTTCTGGATCTATCCTTTAATTCTTCGTCTCCGCCTCCGTTTCCGATCCGGTTACAATTTATTTACAAAAATAAATAAACCTAGATCTAGACTAGTCTATTACATTGATCAAATCAAACAAATCCTAATCTACTGCGTGGATTTTCTCCGCGAGGCAAAAACGAATTCGAACGAATCGAATTAAAAACCACAATTTATATGCATGCATAAATAAACACAATAAATTCCATGACAATTGGATACCTGCAAAAAAGATCTAGCAATTCTACTATTCAATTTCAAATTTAATGACAGAGAATTAAATTACAATTTAAAATTCAGAGCCCGAAACCGAGGCTCTGATATCAGTTGTTGGGGAATTAATTGCACGGATCTATTCGGGATGAATATTTAAATAAAAATTTAATTCTAACAATTATTACTAGCATGAATTAATCCTATATTAATTCAAATAATAATTCAACAACAAATCATGCATATAAACCACATAAATCCTAGACGGAATTGCTACTGAGTTTATTATAATACATGGTCTCGTCGATTAAACACAAAAAAGTCTTCCCAAGTATTCCTAGTCCTTGCTCGTCAATCCCAAGGTGGATGGAAACTCGCGAACAATTAACAAAAGGAAAAATAAGAAATTTGTTGCACCACCTTTGTGGATTACTAATTTTTCCAGCACATGGAATTGTACTTTGGAATGAAAGAATCATCCTCTATTTATAGATGGGGTGGTAGCAAAAAAAAATAATGTGGAAAAATCATAGGTCCTGAGCAATTTTTGTGAGGAATAAAGGGTGAATAGACTTCCAAAACTTTTATTGCAAAATGTGGGCGATTAACTTTGATCCGTGAAAAATCGATTTAGCAACCAACTTTGATACTATTCAATTTCAAATTTAATTGTGTCGCGAAGCTTAAGTTTTACCCGTGAAAAACCAGGTTTTGATAAATTAGATTCCAAAGTTAATCTTTTAATCGGTTTAAAAGTTTGATCGATCGAAGCTTGGTGCTAACCGATCTCAATTTGGAATATGTATGCGCTTTAAAGGTTGTGGGCGAATTAATCGCTTAATCAAAGCGGTAAAGGCACACAAGATTTATAGTGGTTCGAAAATTTAAATCACAAAACCAAGCGGACTTTGTTTTATAAGTCCAACAATTAGTTCACACTCAACCGATCCCGTAATTAAAAACCCTATCGAAATCTTTGCTAAACAACTTAACCTAACTTGGGGGTTTGGGTAAGATTGTGTTTTCCAACTATGAAATCTTTTTCTTGCGTATAAACCCCTAATAGATGAAAAGATTTCTATGCTAAGAACTTATGGGATGAACACTTAATAAAAATTAATCTTCTTGTTCGTGTTCTTGTGCGAAATCGATATTAGCTTGAGCTTCTTGATTGTTCAATGTTTCCGTTGTTTCACTCTGAAGTGTGATCCCATATTTATAGACCTTGAAATCAAAGAGCCGTTGGAGAGTAATTTGAATTTCGAACTATATTAGGTAGGTTTGCTTGATGTGGCGTCTTGAGAACGAGGCCGAAAAGCGTGAACTTGTATTTTATATCCGTTAGAGAGAGCGGCATCAAATCCCTTAATTGTCACCAAAATACGTGTCTTGTTCTTATTGGTTAATAGACGCGCTTTTCAAATGTTTGTTCTTCCAACTAAGGTTGACATTCTTCTTGTTCCATAGGCGTATGATTAGGTGACACATCGAAACTCACACGGTGAACAATTAACAAATGGAATCTTCGGTGCTTGGGTTGAAAAAAACTAAGAATGTAGGTTTATTGCTTCCATCCGATCTTCAAGTATTCTCGAGTTTGAGCTTTATGACTTGGTGAGATTTTCTTCGTTCTTCTCTAGCATTATGGATATCGGTTGTCCTTTGAGTCTTCGGATCGACCTATACATATTGAATTTCCCCTCAATATGAATCTATTTCATCTTGTTCTATTCATTATCAATCGATAGGGTAAACATCGATTAATTCCCGATGGTCCTAAATTTGTGTTTTTGGAACTTTCATCAAAACTATAAATTTCCCAACAAAATCTTTTCTTGATCTCTAAGAAATCTTGAATATATCTCATATATTCTTTTCTCCATAATTAAAAATTCCACAAAAAATCCCACCTCATCTTGTTATGGAATTTTTGAAAAAAATAAGTATCAAGATTCCAAGAATTGGATCTTCTTGAATTTATGAGATATACTTGTATTTCAAGAAATACATATCTTCCATAATATCTTTTCAAGAAATTCAAGAAAATCTTTCTTTCCCTTATTCTTTGAAATTTTCGAAAATCTCACCATAAATAACCAAGTGGGAGATTTCTTGAATTTAATGAGATAATCTTGTATTCCAAGAATACATATCTTCATTTCAAAACAAAATTCAAAGAAAATATTTCTCCCTCTTTTTATTTATGATTTTAGAAAAATAGGAAAAATGAGCAACAAATATTTATTTTATTTTTAACACCTTTTTCAGTTATTGGACTTTATGTTGGGCTACTTGGGGGGCCTTTAGGAGAATTAAGATTGGACCTTCCAATAGATTTTGAATTATCAATATTGAGCCACAATATTATTCAAGCCCTTAAATATTAATTAATCCCACTACATAATTAATATTGCACTATCCATCTTAACCCATATTACAGTCAATATGGCTCCAGGTTATTATTTTCCGTGTTTAAGATTATCTAGCCCATTAATTAATTCAAGCCACTAAAATAGCTTTCCATTAATTAATATCTTTTGTCCTTGGTTAAGGAGCGGTTCAACATTATTATCTATACAGGAAACTAGTTCCACTTGCAAGATTTGGTATGATAAATCTTATGAACCTCCCAAGGGGGCAAATCGAACAAGCGTACTTGCACACGATTCTTCGTATTAAATCTTAGCAATCGCATGTGACCAATAATATTGCCCAAGATATAAAGTATTGAATCTCGTTGATTCTCTACCCGTAATAAGTCAAAGCAATAATTACTAACCACACGCGATCCTATTTAAGGAACGAAGATTAAGAAATAACGAACCACTGAGGTCTAATTCTTCCTTGTTCAGTACTGAAGAATTTGTCCTCCTGTAGGTCCTCTTCAGTGCATCAGTCATGCACTAGTGTAATCTCTTGGTCAAGACAAACCAATCCGAGTCTTACACTTCAACCTTTCACGATGGATTGTTCATTTCCATCTAGGTCGTGAATGTTGTACTTTTAGTTACAAGGGACTGTTAATTTAATCTTCTGTGATCTGGTATCACTAAATTAACTACAATGTAATGCGTACTATTTATTGAACAGTTATGCAGTAAATATATGTAACATTCGATGATATTTAAAGCATCAGTGATAAACAATTTATTTCAGTAAATAAGTCCGAAATTCAGTTTTGATTATACAAAGTAAAAGCATATTTTCCAGTATAATCCCAACAGTACCAGCTTCTTTATTGACAGTTGTACGTACCTTAGGTTCTGATTGACCTGGTGAATCAGAAAGATCTGGAATATACACTGTTACGTGTTCTGACCCTTTTTCTTTGATACTTAGCTGATCCATTTTCTGTGCAACAGGTACCGGTTGATCTGGTACTTCTTATTCTGAGGCAGATTTCTCTTGTTCAGAAGATGTCTCATCAAAGACCACATGAGGTGTTTCTTCCACAACTAGGGTTCGCATGTTGTAAACCCTGAAAGCCTTGCTGGATGAGGAATATCCTAAGAATATACCCTCATCTGACTTGGCCTCAAAAGTCTTCAACTGACTCTTCCCATTGTTGTGTATGAAACACTTGCACCCAAAAATATGGAAGTAAGAAACACGAGGTTTTTTGCCCTTCCACAGTTCATAGGGTGTTTTGTAGTGAGCCTTTGTCAGAGAGCATCTATTCTGAGTGTGGCATGCAGTATTGATGGTTTCTGCCCAGAAACGGCTTGGTGTTGCATGTTCATCTAACATAGTGCGAGCAGCTTCTTTGAGTGTTCTATTTCTCAGTTCTGCTACACCGTTCTGTTGTGGCATTCTTGCAGCTGATGTCTCATGTTGAATACCAAACTTAGTGCAACAATCAGTAATAAAAGAGTTCAGAAATTATGTACATTTATCTGATCTGATTTTCACTATACTGACACCCTTTTCGTTTTGTAGTTTCTTGAGCAGCTCAGGTATTTTTGTTGTTGTCTCATTCTTCTTATACAAGAATACAACTCAGGTAAACTTGGAATAATCATCCACGATTACCAGAGTGTATTTCCTTCCGCTGAGACTGACTGGTGTAACTGGTCTAAATAAGTCCATATGGAGCAGTTGCAATACTCTGCTGGATGCTGGTCCAGGGATTCCCTTGAATGAGGCTTTAACCTGTTTTCCCTTCTGACATGCGACACATGTCTGTTCCTTAAAAAATACCTCATTCGAAAGTCCCTCAACCAAAGACATCCTTGTTATCTTGTTAAGAGTTTTAAAGTTTAGATGACTCATTCTTTTGTGCCAGAGCCAATTGCTATTTTTGGAACTCTTAACAACCAGGCATGCATTTCTTGGACAACTGTTCCAATCTATTGTATAAATCGTACCTTTCCTTGAACCAGTTAACAAGATCTGTTGAGTAGCTCGATTCTTGATAGTACACTGATCAGTCGAGAACTCAACACAAAATCCGTTGTCGCAGAATTGTGAAACTAATAACAGGTTATGCTTTAAACCTTTGACATACGAGACTCCAGTAACCTGTACATCATCATTCTCTAAGGTTCTGAATTCTCTGGTAAAACCAAAGTTATCATCACCAAAGAGTACACGTGGTCCTTCTTGTTCTGTATAAGAGCTAAGGAGATGTTTGCTTCCAGTCATATGCCTTGAGCATCCACTATCGATGTACCAGATAGTTGCTTGTACACCTCCGTTGTTGGCCAAACCCACGCGAACCTACAATCAACTCAGGTTTTAGGTACCCCTTTAGGAGTGGGTCATGAGGGGTTAGAGTTGGTTTTAGGGATCCATACAAACAGGGCACTTCAATTGTAATCAGACAGATCAGAAGGCCTGATTTATCTCCCATAAACATCTACATAATCATACATCTCTTCATATGTATTCTGATCAGTATGATTATTTGTGCGAGCCTTGGGTGAATCAGAAGACTTGGGATTTTTCCTTGCAGTTTGTCTTCTTTTAACCTAGTGGGGCTCAGGTGCTGCAGCCCTAGGTTTCTGATTATAAGGGTAGGTACGACTGCTACCATTAAAAGATTCATATCTATCGGCATATCTGGTTTCACCAGTTTACCCTTGACTTGCCTGTTAGGCAGCTTGACCTGATTAGGTTTCAGATCAGATTTCCCCTTTAGAGGTTGTCTTTTCTGATACCTAATTTGCTGATCAGGTTGAGGTTTCTTCAGAAGAACCGGGTTCTTCTGTTGATTCCTCGATGCTTAATCGATTAGTCCATTTATATTCCCTTTCGATTGGGCACTTGCCTTACTTGTTCGTGAGTCTCTTTCCCTTATTAGATCTGATTTTTTGCTTTATGTGTATCTATATCGTAAAACTCGTTTGATTACACCTTTTTGAAGTGAATCAGATTGGGCTTTTGAGGATGTAGAAGGGTTTTCATACCCAATTCCCTTCTTATTAGTTGTCGTTCGAAAATAGTTGTTCATATCCTGAACGGTTTTCAAGATTTAAATGAAAACCTCAGTATTTTCTTACGTAAACTATCCTCAGTTAATTTCATACTCTCATGTAGTCGGAAGAGATCATCAAACTTGGCTTGTAGGATTTTAAAATCATCTGCTTGCTGTTTATTGATAGCTAGTTGTTCTTAATCTGCTTCTCCTGATCAGAAGAATTAACTTTCAGTTCTTCAGTTATCTTTTGAGCGAAATTTCACCGATTTTAGTTCAATTTGTTCTCTTGTGACATTTTCCTTAACATGCTGAGTATTTTCAATCCTTAGCTTATCGTTTTCGGCTTCCACTATCTTATAAGTGTCTACTGCGTTAGAGAGATCATCAAGCAATTGCTCAAAATAGAGCTGCAAGTCAATCTCTCTAGCAGGTGTGCTAATCATAGCTGATGTGGAAAATGAAAGAGCATAAGGTTTAGAGGTTACCTCAGATTGGTCTTCCTCCTTAGCCATCAGACATATTTCATCATCAGAAGAGAATATCAGATCATCATAGTGGTAGAAATCATCAGCGTTGCTTAACAAACAGAAATCTTCTACAAATGAGTAGCCTGAATCCTCAGAAGGCAGATAAGAATCATCAATTTCTGATGTATCAGCAACTATGGCTTTCATGTCTCTATAGCTTTGCTCTCTTCTGTTCCGCTTCTCTTCTCTTTCTTTTTTGGTGTCGTCCAGGCAATCTGTATTTGTAATGACCTGGTTTCTCCACAAATTGAAACATGCTCCACGATCCACGGAACTTCTTCCGCGGTAGTCATTCCATCTGTAGAATCGTCGGTGACTTACTGTCGATTATGTCAAATTACTTCTCTCAGATCTATTGTCTCTTCTTTCATCAGACCGATCATCTCTTTTCTTATCTTCTCTGCGATCCTTTCTGTGATCATCTCTTCGGTCATCAGATCTGGTCCTTTCTGGAGATCTGTCAGTTGGCCTCCTATCTCTTCCTCTGCTGTTTTGATAATCCCTGTAAAATCTACGATACTTGCCAAGTTGAATGTTAGATTTTTCAAGTTTTCTGGTTAGCAAAGCAATCTGTTCAGTTTGGCTTATAATATTTCCAACTGGTTCAGTAGACTTTGAGTTGCTACTGGCTGCTTTGAATGCAACTAATTTTGATGTGGCAGGTGTGGCTTCAACAGAGACTCGTCTTCTTCTTCTTACCCTCTTTCGATCAAATCGAACTCATGGGCTTTAAGACTCGGGAACAAGTTGCTTGGCTTCATTTTGGCAATATCTTGACAATTCTTTATTACAGTGACTTTCATATCCCACTTCTTAGTCAGAGATCTCAAGATCTTGTAATTTATGTCTTTATCTAACATCTCTCGTCCAAGTTCCCGAAGCTTGTTAACTGACATGGTGATTCTTCGATCGAGCTCATTGATGGTTTCATTTGGTAACATCTTAAGTTTCTCAAATTTCACAAGTTCAGCTTGCAGTCTGCTATCTTTAATCAGATTATTTCCTACACACATTTCAGCAAGCGTATCCCACATCTGTTTGGCTGTCTTGAGATACTTTATCTTTTCTCTGGTTATCTTGTCCATGGTCTTCATGATTATGTGTCTGGCTATCGTATCCAGAGTGTACAACTTTCTCTCTTCAGCATCCATCAGGGCGGGACTCTTTTGTTGGGAAAACAATTGCCTGGATCTATTCGGGATGAATATTTAAATACAAATTTAATTCTGACAATTATTACTAGCATGAATTAATCCTATATTAATTCAAATAATAATTCAACAACAAGTCATGCATATAAACAGTTCACATAAATCCTACGCATGCGGAATTGCTACGGGTTTACGTGAACTAACCTCTTGGAGTGGCAATGGTCTCGTCGATAAGAACACACCAAAAAGCCTTCCCAAGTATTCCCTAGTCCTTGCTCGTCAATCCGGTGGAAGGAAGCTCGCGAACAATTAACAAAAGGGAAAATAAAAATTTGTTGCACCACCTTTGTGGATTTACTAATTTTTCCAGCACATGGAATTTTACACTCACAATTGACGTTTTTAAAAAATACACAATCTGTCGATGTTTCAAAATATTTGATATTTTATCGACGCTGATATTTTTCCGAAAACAATTTTCGTGTGTCTTGGGAATGAAACATTCATCCCCTATTTATAGAGATGTGGTGGCCGATTTTTCATCATGGAATAGGGAGGAAAAAATATTTTCTTGATCTCCAAGAAATCTTGAATATATCTCCTATATTCTTTTCTCCATAATTAAAATATTCCATAAAATCCCACCTTCTCTTGTTATGGTTATTTTCGAAAAATAAGGATAAAGATTCCAAGATTTGAATCTTCTTGAATTTATGAGATATACCTGTATTGCAAGAATACATATCTTCCATAATATATTTTCAACAAAATCAAGAAAATCTTTCTTTCCCTTATTCTTTCAAAATTTTAGAAATTTACATATAAATAACCAAGTGGGAGATTTCTTGAATTTAATGAGATAATCTTGTATTTCAAGAATACATATCTTCATTCCATAACAAAATTCAAAGAAAATCTTTCTCCCCTTTTATTCATAATTTTCAAAAAAAAATGAGGAAAAATAGCAACAAATATTTATTTTATTTTTAAACATCTTTTTCAGTTATTGGACTTTATGTTGGGCTACTTGAGGGGCCTTTAGGAGAATTAAGATTGGACCTTCCAATGGATCTTGAATTATCAATATTGAGCCACAATATTATTCAAGCCCATAAATATTAATTAATCCCACTACATAATTAATATTGCACTATCCATCTTGTTGGTCCCTAAAAACCCGATTTAAAACTCGTAAAATTTCAATGGGAGGTGTCTTAAATTTTTTTTTTTTCGAATGTGATATGTAGATTTGCTAAAGTATGTATGACAGTTAATATGAAAGCAAATAAGAACACACAATTTTATAGTGGTTCGGACAACTCGTCCTACATCCACTCTTCCCTTCATGGGGCACCAACTTAACCAACAGATGTTTACCGAGTTCTCACTCAAACGGGACTTATCACCCTCACGGGATCGCCTACCCTCCCTTTTGGGATTGCTTGATGTTTACCGAGTTCACACTCAAACGGGACTTATCTCCCTACCCTCCCTTTCGGGATTGCGGTGTTTATGTCCTATTTATAGTGTGGATTTGAATATTACCTTACATTTGTTTAGCCTCAGAGTAATATTCAAATCCATACTAATAGTCTTCCAATTTTAATTGTCTTCTTGAATGGAGATTGAATATTTTTTTAATCTTCACTTTTGCATGTCACATTCATATATGTGTTGTTATCTTCTTATTGTCCATACTTAGTCTTTTGTTGTCTAGATCTTGTTTGCGCGTATTCATATTTGTTGTTATCTTCTTATTGTCCAAATTTTTTGTGTGTCTAATTTGGTCTGGATCAGATTTTTTCGGGTCCGGTCTGGTCCGCAGATTTCGTCCGGTCCAGCATCGATTCGGATATCAAGATCGCATCGATTCAAAGATTAATCTTGATCGCTCGATTCGGCATATCAAGATCTTCGCTCAAAGATTCGAAGATCGATTACTACATCGATTCAAAGATCGATCTTGAATCGATTCAAAGATATCAAGATTTGCATCGATTCAACATCAGTACTTTCTCTTCACAAATTAGCATGGTTCTTCTTGTTCAGCTCATCAGTTTATGTGGAACTCATCAGTCTCGTTTCGTTCTGATCAGCCTCATCTTCTCTTGATGAGTTCCCCCTAAACTTGTTACCTGTAAGAATAAAACTAAGTCTAGAAACACAAGCTTTCTATACAAGTTAGCTTGTCCTATTACAAGATGTTTTGGCATAATAATCAAAACTAAATTTATCCCAACACATCTTAACCCATATTACAGTCAATATGGCTCCCGGTTATTATTTCCCGTATTTAAGATTATCTAGCCCATTAATTAATTCAAGCCACTGAAATAACTTTCTATTAATTAATATCTTTTATCCTTGGTAAAGGAACGGTTCAACATTATTATTCATACCGGAAACTAGTTCCACTTGCAAGATTTGGTATGATAAACCTAATGAACCTCCCAAGGGGGCAAATCGAACAAGCGTACTTGCACACGATTCTCCGTATTAAATCTTAGCAACACATGTGACCAATAATATTGCCCAAGATATAAAGTATTGAGTCTCGTTGATTCTCTACCCGTAATAAGTCAAAGCAATAATTACTAACCACACGCGATCCTATTTAAGGGATGGAGATTAAGAAATAACGAACCATTGAGGTCTAATTCTTCCTAGTTCAGTTCTGAAGAATTTGTCCTCTTGTAGGTCCTCTTCAGTGCACTAGACATGCACTAGTGTAATCTCTTGGTCAAGACAAGCCAATCTGAGTGTTACACTTCAACCTTTCACGATGGATTGTTCATTTCCATCTAGGTCGTGAATGGTGTACTTTTGGTTACAAGGGACTGTTAATTTAATCTTCTGTGATCTGGTATCACTAAATTAACTACAATGTAACACATACTATTTATTGAACAGTTATGCAGTAAATATATGTAACATTCGATGATATTTACAGCATCAGTGATAAACTATTTATTTCAGTAAATAAGTACGAAATTCAGTCTGATTATACAAAGTAAAAACATACTTTCCAGTATAATCCCAACAATCTCCCACTTATACTCAAAGTCTGCTTTTAAGTATACTACAGCATGTCTCGTGTAGATACGTGACATATAATGTCACCTAATAATGTCTCCCACTTATACTCAAAGCAGATTGGCTGCGCAGTTGACAACCATTCCTCCCACATGTCTCTTTGAATGTTTCTAGAGGCAGATACTTTGTGAAAGTATACACTAGGTTATCTTCCAATGCGATCTTAGCCACCTCTTCATCTCCTCTTTTAACGATTTCTCGTCTAAGATTCCTTTCCTTCAGTGTGCTTGTTTGACTCGTGGACTCTTAGTTCCCTTGAATTTGCAACTGCCCCTAGCAAATATTGCTAGACAAATTCGGAACTTCATCCAAGTCAACTAAGAAGGTCTAGAGCCAAACTGGTTCCTTCACTGCTTCACAAGCAACTACTTACCCGGCTTCCATGGTTGAGTCAGTGATGCATTTCTGCTTCACACTCGTCCATTTCATGGCTACACTTCCCAAATGAAAGCACACTAAGATAGTTTCTGGAATCTATGTCTGATTGGAAATCCGAGTCCGTGTAGCCGATACCAACATTCTATCTCGAGTTCTTTTCAGATACTTCAGAATGTTTTTAACTTTCGTCCAATGCTCTTTCCCCGGGTTACTTTGATATCTTGCCACCATGCCAACGGCAAAGCAGATATTAGATCTCGTGCACAGCATTGCATACATAAGGCTTCCGACAGCCGAATCATAAGGAATGCCTTTCATGTCATCTATCTCCCTTTGTGTCTTAGGGCACATTTCCTTGGATAGATGGATTCCATGTCTGAAAGGTACGAAGCCTTTCTTGGAATCCTGCATGCTGAATCGTTTCATGCCAGTGTCTATGTATGAAGCCTGCGATAAGCCTATCATCCTTTCCTTGCGATCTCGAGTGATCTTGATCCCAAGGATGTGCCCGGCTTCCCCTAAGTCCTTCATATCAAACTGTTTTGAAAGCCATGCCCTTACGTCTGATAACACCTTTACATCATTCCCGATGAGCAGAATGTCATCTACGTAGAGTACTAAGAATACCAATGCAGTTCCGACACGCTTTTTGTACACACAACTTTCGAACTCGTTTTGATAAGACCCATAAGACTTTATAACATGATCAAAACATTGGTTCCAAGCTCTGGATGCTTGTTTAAGTCCATAAATGGAATTCATGAGCTTACAAACTAGGTGTTCTTGGCCCTTTTCAATGAAGCCTTGTGTTTGTTTGCATATAAATTTCTTCATCAAGACTTCCGTTAAGGAAAGCTGTCTTGAAATCCATTTGCCAGATTTCAAAATCGAGATGCGCAGTAATCGACAAGAGAATCCTGATGGACTTGAGCATCGCTACAGGTGAAAAGGTTTCCTCATAGTCGATCCCTTCTTTCTGAGTATAACCTTTCGCCACAAGCCTTGCCTTGAAGATTTCCACCTTCCCGTGCGGTCCCCTTTTCTCTTGTATACCCACTTGCAACCAATGGGTTTGACCCCATTAAGTGGTTCGACTAGCTCCCACACTCTGTTATGATCCATAGAACCCATTTCGGCTTTCATTGCCTTTTGCCAAGAAACCACATCCTTGTCTTGGATTGCCTCATCATATGTCCATGGGTCTGATTTGTCTTGACCGGGAATCAAGTCCGAGGACTCTCCTATCCCCATGAATCTCTCGGGCTGTCTTGCAACCCTCCCACTTTGACGAGGTTCCGATTGTGAAAGTGTGTCGTTTGGTATGTCATCTTGTACAGTTGGCAATGAGGTTAGCCCCCTTAGCTCATTTAAGGTAATCTCACTTCTGGGTCCTCTTTCGTTCATATAGCCTTCTTCCAAAAATCTAAAGTGGGTGCTTATTACCACCTTTTGATCTTCGGGACCATAGAACATACACCCTTTTGTTCCCTCGGTGTATCCTATAAACAACCTTAATTCTGATCGAGGATCCAATTTTCCAGCTTCCTTGTCCAACACATAGGTCGGACACCCCCAAATTCTCATGTGTCTCAAACTGGGCTTGCGCCCGGTCCACAATTCTTTGGGAGTTTTGGGAACCGATTTGGATGGCACCAAGTTCAGAATGTAAGCCGCTGTTTCCAAGGCATGACCCCAGAACGACTTGGGAAGATCCGCATAACTCATCATTGATCTAACCATTTCCAAAAGAGTTATGTTTCTTCGCTCTGCAACCCCGTTTTGTTGAGGGTTCCGGGTGCAGTTAGCTGGGATACAATCTCTTCATCTGACAAGTAGTTCAAAAACTCATCGCTGAGGTACTCGCCTCCACGATCGCATCGTAGAGACTTGTTACGTTTTTTCCCATGATTCTCTGCTTGAGCCTTAAATTCTTTGAATTTCTCAAAGGTCTCAGATTTATGCTTCATAAGGAAAATATAACCGTACCTTGAGTAGTCATCAAAAAAAGTGACGAAATACTCATAACCTCCTCTTGCTTTGGTTGACATTGGACCACATACGTCTGTGTGAACGATTTCTAACACTTCTTTGGCTCTATTCCCCTTGGCTCCGAATGCCCTCTTGGTCATTTTACCCTCCAAACATGATTCGCAGGTTGGAATTGGTTCAACTTGGAGAGACTCCAGTGAACCGTCTTCTACCAACCTTTGGATCCTCTTTGGATTAATATGTCCCAATCTTAGATGTCATAGAAGTGTCTCGTTCACGTCTGATGAACGTTTTCTTTTACCGGAAATAGTTGATGTGTTATAGGATGCATTTCGTGAGTGGTGTGCACAGTTAATTGTATAGAGATTGTCTATCAATGTCCCATAACAGATATACTCATCATTTCAAGAAATGATGTCATTCTTATTAAAAGAAATAAGTATCCATTAACAGAATTTAGAAACTGAAAGTGAATTCTTTCTAAAACTGGGAACATAAAGAACGTCTCTTAAAATTAAAACTCTCATTTTTAAAAGACAGGTGCACTTCTCCCTCTGCTTCAGCTGCCACTCTCGTAGCATCGCCCAGTGTGATGAGGATCTCACTTCCACTAAATTGACCGGGTCAGCTTGAACCCGTGAAACAAACATGATCCGTGGATCCCGTATCAACTACCCACGAATGAGAAGTATACGCCGCTAAACAAGTTTCAACAACTAGTGTGTGAGAATTACCTTTCTTTCCGGCCCTTTTGGGGCTAGAACAGGCAAACCTCCATTGTCCTTACCGCTGTTGAAGCACTTCCTCTTTGGATCTTCCTTGACACCACAAGCATTCCTCATCTTACCATTGCCCTTGGCAACAGTTGAGTTTTATTGCTTATGGCTTTTGGTCCTCTTCTTTTTCTTGCCTTCCCTTGGCCTAAAAAATGAAGACGGACCATTTGCCATCAAAGCTTGAGTTTGGTACCCCCATCAACATCTCTGCCGAGACCAAGGCTTGCAACAAATCAACTAGCGAGGCCAAAATGCTCAGAAACTTTTAGGCAGAGAGTGAAGTACCAAATTCACCTGAGTCTCCAGATTATAATCTGCACTCAGAATCTCAAGTTTGTTCAGATGGGCCATCAATATTGAGGACTTAATCCCTTACGGGTTTGCCCTCCACCATTTTCAGCGACGACATCTCTCGCAAGGTGATCTGACGAGTCTCGCATTTTTGACTCGTCAGTTGGCTCATCTGATTTTGGTGTGTCAAGAATCCACTTGTGCTTTTGTGCAGTTAGGACAATTATAATTTTTCGTTTCCAATCAATATAGTTTCCATACTTATTCTATTGACTTTAAGTATAATAGCAGTGGATTAAAAGGTTACGACATGCTGAACTGAAATAAATAATAATATGCATAAGCACAAATATATCACAAGGTTTGATCACATGTTTCATATTAAAATCTCAAAAAAATATGAACATGCATCAGCCAACATCTCAAAACAGTTTAAATAAGCCACGTGGGGTGGGTCATTATTTAAACACATTCAAGCAGGTTACAAACAAGAACAGTTACAAACCTTTAATAACTAGATTAATAGTTGGCTCCCACTTGACCAATATAAAATTGACAGGACTTGAGGAAGTATATGCATATCAATTTTATACCTAAGTAATAACCATGATTAAATACGAAATTATTATTTTGCTTTGAACGAGCCTCGTGGGGGAGGGTCATAAATACCACTAGTAATAATCCACAATCATCCATTTGGAATTTATTCATGTGAAAGCTATCTTTTGACCGTCCCGTGGGGGGAATTTCTCCAAAAGAATCCACAAATAAATAAATCATGGAGGTCAAAATTAATTCAATTTTATTATCCATAAAATTGTCAATTAATTGTTTAAGCATACTTAGTAATTTTCAAAAGTGAGATTTTTTCAAAACATTTTTTCTCATGTATCGCAAATTTAAACACAATTTAAATAAGCATAAAATAATGCATAACATCAAAACAAAAAATTAAACATATTGGACACATATATCCAATTGTCATGGTTAATTTTTGTCATGTCTTGATCTTGAAAAATCATCTTCATAGCCTTCATCTTTCGTCTCAAAAAGCTCCCACTTGACCGTCTTAAAAAAAATGCCATGTCAAGCCACGTCATCGACCAGCTCCTCATGGTCGAAAGTGCCCGCCCTAGCATTCCCCGGCGTGTTGAGTGGCATCCGTGTCGCTTGTAGCGCCAAAGCTCCCATCTTGCCGTCGCTGGCAGATCACGCCACGCTCCGCGGCAAAGCGGCGGTTGTAGGCACTGAGCACCATCCCAAATAAGACGCCCGCCCATGCCGATCCGTCCGAATCTTTGCCGCCGCCCATATCCGCCCCATCCCGCCCACCCAGCAGTTAGTCGCGGCGCCCCACGCCCGACCTCTGGGCCTCGAGCATCGTTAGCGTCCCGCCTGGCGCTTCCTTCGAGCACGAGGTCGCCAGCGCGCCTGTGCCCTGGGCTAATCCCAGACGCCGCCCTCCCTCCGGCCTCTCCCCACGCCCGTCTTGGCTGTCGCCATCCCCATCGTCGCGTGCCTCCCTTAGCACATTTAAAGCGCGACGTTACGTTACCCTACTTGCCGGATCCCGTCTTTTAATTCTTCGTCTCCGCCTCCATTTCCGATCCGGTTACAATTTATTTAAAAAATAAATAAACTTAGATCTAGACTAGTCTATTACATTGATCAAATCAAACAAATTCTAATCTACTCGTGGATTTTCTCACGAGGTCAAAATGAATTCGAACGAATCAAATTAAAAAAACACAATTTATATGCATGCATAAATAAACACATTAAATTCCAAGACAATTGGATACCTGCAAAAAAAGATCTAACAATTCTATTATCCAATTTCAAATTTAATGAAAATGAATTAAATTACAATTTAAAGATTAGAGCCCGAAACCGAGGCTCTGATACCAATTGTTGGGAAAATAATTGCATGGATCTATTCGGGATGAATATTTAAATACAAATTTAATTCTGACAATTATTACTAGCATGAATTAATCCTATATTAATTCAAATAATAATTTAACAACAAGTCATGCATATAAATAGTTCACATAAATCCTACGCATGCGGAATTGCTACGGATTTACGTGAACTAACCTCTTGGAGTGGCAATGGTCTCGTCGATAAGAACACACCAAAAAGCCTTCCCAAGTATTCCCTAGTCCTTGCTCGTCAATCCGGTGGAAGGAAGCTCGCGAACAATTAACAAAAGGGAAAATAAAAATTTGTTGCACCACCTTTGTGGATTTACTAATTTTTCCAGCACATGGAATTGTACACTCACAATTGACATTTTTCGAAAATACACAATCTGTCGACGTTTCAAAATATTTTATATTTTATCGACGCTGATATTTTTCCAAAAAATCAATTTTTGTGTGTCTTGGGAATGAAACATTCATCCCCTATTTATAGAGATGTGGTGGCCGATTTTTCATCATGGAATAGGGAGGAAAAAATATTTTCTTGATCTCCAAGAAATTTTGAATATATTTCCTATATTCTTTTCTCCATAATTAAAATATTCCATAAAATCCCACCTTCTCTTGTTATGGTTATTTTCGAAAAATAAGGATAAAGATTCCAAGATTTGGATCTTCTTGAATTTATGAGATATACCTGTATTGCAAGAATACATATCTTCCATAATATTTTTTCAAGAAAATCAAGAAAATCTTTCTTTCCCTTATTCTTTCAAAATTTTTGAAATTTACATATAAATAACCAAGTGGGAGATTTCTTGAATTTAATGTGATAATCTTGTATTTCAAGAATACATATCTTCATTCCATAACAAAATTCAAAGAAAATCTTTCTCCCCTTTTATTCATAATTTTCAAAAAAAATGAGAAAAAATAGCAACAAATATTTATTTTATTTTTAAACACTTTTTTCAGTTATTGGACTTTATGTTGGGCTACTTGAGGGGCCTTTAGGAGAATTAAGATTGGACCTTCCAATGGATCTTGAATTATCAATATTGAGCCACAATATTATTCAAGCCCATAAATATTAATTAATCCCACTACATAATTAATATTGCACTATCCATCTTAACCCATATTACAGTCAATATGGCTCCCGGTTATTATTTTCCGTGTTTAAGATTATCTAGCCCATTAATTAATTCAAGCCACTGAAATAGCTTTTTATTAATTAATATCTTTTATCCTTGGTAAAGGAAAGGTTCAACATTATTATTCATACCGAAAACTAGTTCCACTTGCAAGATTTGGTATGATAAAACTTATGAACCTCCCAAGGGGACAAATCGAACAAGCGTACTTGCACACGATTCTCCGTATTAAATCTTAGCAACACATGTGACCAATAATATTGCCCAAGATATAAAGTATTGAATCTCGTTGATTCTCTACCCGTAATAAGTCAAAGCAATAATTACTAACCACACGCGATCCTATTTAACGGATGAAGATTAAGAAATAATAAACCATTGAGGTCTAATTCTTCCTAGTTCAGTTCTGAAGAATTTGTCCTCCTGTAGGTCCTCTTCAGTGCACTAGACATGCACTAGTGTAATCTCTTGGTCAAGACAAGTCAATCTGAGCGTTACACTTTAACCTTTCACGATGGATTGTTCATTTCCATCTAGGTCGTGAATGGTGTACTTTTGGTTACAAGGGACTGTTAATTTAATCTTCTGTGATCTGGTATCACTAAATTAACTACAATGTAACACGTACTATTTATTGAACAGTTATGCAGTAAATATATGTAACATTCGATGATATTTACAACATCAGTGATAAACAATTTATTTCAGTAAATAAGTCCCAAATTCAGTCTGATTATACAAAGTAAAAGCATACTTTCCAGTATAATCACAACATCTTTCTGACAAGACTTCCAACTGTAAAATCTGGATCACCTCCAACACCTGGGTTGTCATGATAGATGGTGATGGGTCCTCGTTCAAGAACTTCCATCATCCTGCTGCTTATTGATCCCAGATGGTTGCTCATGTATATCGTCCAGTCTGCATACTCATCAATGGAAAATTTAGGCAAATCATGATACATACCCGAAGTATTATCCATGTTGATCGTGTGTTTGAAAACAGATGAGATTTAAAAAAGTTTTTCAAGATCAGTTCAAGTGACCACAAAGGTTCTTCCTCAAGAACCGATGATATTCAAAGGCATTGGTCTGGAGAATCACTGCCCTGATACCACTTGTAGGTCCCGAACGGGTTTCCTGAGGGCAGAAGTCTAGAGGGGATGGGTGAATAGACTTCTGAAAACTTTTTCGTGCAGATCAGGTGTGATTGTAGTTTGCCTGATCAGAGTGCAAGTGAATCAGTTTGGACTGATATCCAACTTACTGATCGCCTGATGGCAGATCAGTTCGGTGTCTATCAGTTTAACTGATTGTGCGGAAGCTAGTTTATACCCGTGTGAAAACCCAGTTTAAATCAAATCAGATTCCGAAGTTTTTTTCAATCAGATGACTATGGAGTCAAACTAATCAGATCAGTAGCTTGGTGCTAGCTGATCCTAACTCAGAATATGTATGCAGATTTACTCAAGTTGTGTGCAATAGTGTAAAGTAATTAATCAAACAGGTAAATGCACACAAGATTTATAGTGGTTCGGACAACCAGTCCTACGTCCACTCTTCCCTATCACAAGGGGCACTAACTTAACCAACTTAACCAACTGGACTTAGATTATTCTGTTAGTCCAACACATTACACCAACAGATATTTATAGAGCTCTCACTCAACCGATCCCAGAAATCAGAACTAGAAACCCTAATCTGAAATCTTGTTAAACAAACTTAACCTAACTTTGGGTTTTGGGTAAGATTTGTTGTTTGTTCCAACTTTGAAATCTTTCCTAGTATTTAAGTAGCCTAACAGCTAGAGGATAAGATTTCTGTGCTAAGAACTATGCGATGAACACTTAGAAAATAATCTTCAAGGTTGTGTTCTTCGTGCGGAAATTTTGTTGTAGTATGAGCTTCTTGATAATTTCCATCCTCTTCACTCTGAAGAGTTATCCCATATTTATAGACCTCGAAATCAAAGAGCCGTTGGAGAGCAATTTGAATTTTCGGCTATATTTGGTAGATTTGCAGGATTTGATGTGACGTGCTTCCAGGTACGGCATGGCCGAAAGTGTGTATGTCGTTTTTCTAGCCGTTTGACTATGCAGTGCCGAAATCCACAGTGTCAGCTCAGGTCATACGTGTCTTGTTCTTATTAGTTAACAAGTACATCATATCAAAGTTTGTTCACCAACTAAAGTTGGCATTCTTCTTGTTCAGATCAGCAACGTATGGCATGGTGAAACCTTAGTTGACACCTGGTGTGAGCTGACCTGATCAGTTACAACTGATCAGTCTACCTGATAGAGTCTTCTGGTGCCAGTTGTCTTAGCTCAACTAGCAGACTTGGCTGATGTAGGTCTCTTGGTCTGATCTTTTGGTAGTCATCTGATCTTCAGGTCTTCTGAATTTGTGTTTCATGACTTCACCTGATTATCTGACTTTATAAGATCGTCTGATCTTCTGTCCTTCCCTTGCCTTTTGGCCTGTCGAACTTCAGCTGATCTTTTGTTCTCAGGTGGTCTTTAGATCTGACCTATACATATTGAGTTCCCCCTCAATATGTGACCTATCTTATACATCAGTTGTTCTATACAATAATTATCAACTGGTCATCTTATAACTGGTATTAAAAACACCAGTCAGCTAACAGGTCTGACTGGTCCTATTACATGTGTTTTAGAACTTTCATCAAAACTCTAAATTTCCCAACAACTTGTTTAGCGGCGTATGCTACCCATTCGTGGGTAATGGATATAGGGTCCACTAATCATGTTTACTTCACGAGTTCAAGCGAAACCGACAACTTAGTGGAAGTGAGATCCTCATCACGCTAGGCGATGATACGAGAGTGGCAGCTGAAGCAGTGGGAGATGTGCACCTGTCTTTTGAAGACAAGAGTTTAATATTAAGAGATGTTCTTTATGTTCCTATTTTTTGCAAAAACCTAATTTCTGTTTCCAAACTATTTGCTGATGGATATTATGTTCGTTTTAATAAACATGTTTTTATTTTCGTAAAGATGTGGTTATCTGTCATGGAACTTTATAGAACAATCTATATATTATTAACTGTGCACATCACTCACAGAATGCATTCTATAACACATCTACTATTTCAAGTAATAAAAGAAAACGTTCGACTGACGTGAATGAGACACTTCTTTGGCACCTAAAATTAGGTCATATTAACCTGAAAAGGATCCAAAGGTTGGTCCAAGATGGTTCATTGGAGCCCCTCCGGATTGAACCATTTCCAACTTGCGAATCATGCTTGGAGGGTAAAATGACCAAGAGGGCATTTGGAGCCAAGGGGCTTAGAGCTAAAGAAGTGTTGGAAATCGTTCACACTGATGTGTGTGGTCCAATGCAAATCAAAGCTAGAGGTGGCTATGAGTATTTCGTTACGTTTATCGATGATTACTCACGCTATGGGTACATTTTCCTAATGAAGCATAAATTTGAGACATTTGATAAATTCAAAGAATTTAAGGCTCAAGCAGAGAATCATAAGGAAAAGAGTATCAAGTTTCTGCGATCTGATCGCGGAGGCGAATACCTCAGCGATGAACTTTTGAACTACCTGTCAGATGAAGGGATTGCATCCCAGTTGACTGCACCCGGTACCCCTCAATAAAATGGGGTTGCAGAATGAATAAATAGAACGCTTTTAGAAATGGTGAGGTCAATGATGAGTTATGCGGATTTACAAAAATCGTTCTGGGGTTATTCCTTGCAAACAACATCTTATATTCTAAACTTAGTGCCATCTAAATCGGTTCCCAAAACCCCTAGAGAATTGTGGATGGGGCGCAAGCCCAGCTTAGGACACATGAGGATTTGGGGGTGTCCGGCATACGTGTTGGATAAGGAAGCTGGTAAATTGAACGCACGTTCGAATTAAGGTTGTTTATAGGGTACCCCGAGGGAACAAAGGGATGCATGTTCTATGGTCCCGAAGATCAAAAGGTCATAATTAGTACGCACTTTATATTTTTGGAAGAAGACTATATGAACGATAAAAAACCTAGAAGCGAGATTACCTTAGAAGAACTTAGGGGGCCGACTCTGTTGCCAAATGTACAATACAAAGTACCAAGCGTCACACCTATTCAACCAGAACCTCGTCGTAGTGGGAGGGTTGTCAGACAACCCAAGAGATTCTTGGGGATAGGAAAGTCCTCGGACTTGATCTCAGGAGAAGAATCAGATCCATGGTCCTACAATGAGGCGATCCAAGACAAGGATGCAAATTCTTGGCAAACCGCAATGGAAGCCGAGATGGGTTCAATGGATCACAATAAAGTGTGGGAGCTAGTCGAACCACTTAATGGGGTAAAACCCATTGGATGCAAGTGGGTATACAAGAGAAAAAAGGGATCGGACGGAAAGGTTGAAACCTTTAAGGCAAGACTCGTGGCGAAAGGGTACACTCAGAAAGGAGGGATCGACTATGAGGAAACCTTTTTGCCCGTAGCCATGCTCAAGTCCATCCGCATTCTCTTGTCGATTGCTGCGCACCTAGACTTTGAGATCTGGCAAATGGATGTCAAGACCGCTTTCCTTAATGGAAGTCTTGACGAAGAAATCTATATGCAACAACCCGAAGGCTTCATTGAAAAAGGCCAAGAGCATCTAGTTTGCAAGCTAAAGAAGTCCATTTATGGGCTAAAGCAAGCATCCCGTGTTTGGAATCAGTGTTTTGATCAAGTTATAAAATCCTACGGTTTTGATCAAAATAATTTCGAAAGTTGTGTTTATAAAAAGCGTGACGGAACTGCCTTGGTATTCTTGGTACTATACGTAGATGACATTCTGCTCATCGGGAACGATTTAAAGGTGCTGTCAGACGTAAGGGCATGGATGTCAAAACAGTTTGATATGAAGAACTTAGGAGAATCCGGTCACGTTCTAGGGATCAAGATCACTAGAGATCGCAGGAAAAGAATGATCGAGCTCTTGCAAGCCTCATATATAGACACCGTTTTGAAGCGATTCAACATGCAAGATTCCAAGAAAGGTTTTGTACTTTTCAGACACGGAATCCATCTATCCAAGGAGATGTGTCCCAAGACACAAAAGGAAATTGCTGACATGAAGGGCATTCCTTATGCTTCGGGTGCAGGAAGCCTCATGTATGCAATGCTGTGCACGAGACCGGATATCTGCTTTGCCGTGGGCATGGTGGCAAGATATCAAAGCAACCCTGGGAAAGAGCATTGGACTGCAGTTAAAAACATTCTGAAGTATCTGAAGAGGACACGGGACAGAATGTTAGTTTATCAATCAGACAGTCTAATCCCCATCGGTTACACGGACTCAGATTTCCAATCAAACATAGATTCCAGAAAGTCAACCTCGGGTAGTGTGTTTTGCATGGGGGGAGGAGCCATGACATGGAGAAGCGTTAAGCAGAAATGCATCGCAGATTCTACCATGGAAGCCGAATACGTAGCCGTTTGCAAAGCAGTGAAATAAGCAGTTTGGCTCAAGAACTTTCTAGTGGACTTGGACGTTGTTCCGGATTTGCCCAGCACGATCACGGTTTACTGTGATAATGCCGGAACAGTTGCAAATTCTAGGGAACCGAGAGCCCACAAGGCCAGCAAGCACATAGAAAGAAAATACCATCTTATACGAGAAATCGTTAAGAGAGGAGACATACAAGTGACAAAGATTGCATCGGAAGACAACCTACCAGATCCATTCACAAAGGGTCTGCCTCAGAGCACATTCGAGAGACATGTGGAAGGAATGGGTGTCAAGAGCGTTGTCAATCTGCTTTGAGTATAAGTGGGAGAAATATTATTAGGTTCGTGTAGGTGACATTAGATGTCACATAGAACACGAGACATGTTGTAGTATACTTAAAAGCAAACTTTGAGTATAAGTGGGAGATTGTTGGGGTTATACTTAAAAGTATGCTTTTTACTTTGTATAACCGAACTGAATTTCTTATTTATTTACTGAAATAAATTATTAATCTCTATTGCATTAAATATGACTGAATGTTATATATATTTGTTGCAAACCTGTTCAATAAGTAAGTATGTGTCACATTGTAGTTAATTTGGTGATACCAGATCACAGAAGGTCAAATTAATAGTTCCTCGTGACTAAGTACAATGAACAATCCATCATGAAAGGTTGAAGTGTAAGGCTCAGATTGGCTTGTCTTGACCAAGAGATTACACTAGTGCATTTTGATGCGCTGAATAGGACCTACAGGAGGATAAATTCTTCGTTACTGAATATACAAGAATTAGACCTCAATGGTTCGTTATTTCTTAATCTCCATCCCTTAAATAGAATTGTGTGAAATTAATAACTATTGCTTTGACATATGTTGGGAAGAGAATCAATGTGATTCGATACATGATGATTACTAAGATTTAATATGGAGAATCGTGTGCAAGCGTGGCTTGTTTGATTTATCCCCTTGGTGGGCTCAGAATCTTTATCATACCAAATCTTGCAAGTGAAAATTTATTTCCGGTATGGATAATAATGTTGAGTTGTCTTTACTCCAAGGACAAAGATATTAATTAATATAAAGCCTGTTCAGTGGCCTAATTAATTAGTGGACTGAGATAATCTTAAACACGGGAAATAATGACCGGGAGCCATATTATTGTGAAATCGTAATATGGGTTAAGATGGATAGTTCAATATTAATTTTATAGTGGAGTAAATTAATATTAATGGGCATGAATAATATTTTGACTAAATATTAAAGTTTCATAGCCCATTGGAGGTCCAATCTTAATTCTCCTAAAGACCCCTCAAATAGCCCAAATTAAAGTCCAATTAATGAAAAGGAGAAGAAAATATTATTGCCTAATTTTTCCATTAAATTTCGAAATTAGTAAATAAAATGGGAGGAAGATTTTTTTTTTATTTTGTTATGGAATGAAGATAAGTATTCTTGGAATACAAGATTATCTCATTAAATTCAAGAAATCTCCCACTTGGTTATTTATTAAGTAAATTTTTTAAAATTCCATAACAATAAGGAGGAGAAAATTTTGTTGGGAGATTTTTTGGGAAATAGAATATATGGGATATATTCAAGATTGTTTCTTGGAGAAGAAGCAAGAAAATTTTCAAATGCCCTAATTGACCTAAATTTTTGTCCTCCCCTTATTATAAATAGGAGATGAATTTTTCATCTCCAAGATAACATAGAAATTGATTTTTTTTTTCGGAAAAATATCAGCGTCGATAAAATATCAAATATTTTGAAACGTCGACAGATTGTATTTTCTCGAAAAACATTAATTGTGAGTGTGCAATTCCATGTGTTGGAAAAATTAAAAATTCACAAAGGTGGTGGCAAAATATTTTTAATTTTTCTCCTTTATTAAAATCATTCGTGTGAATCCTCTCACCGGATTACGTTCGTGGACGTGGGACATATTGGGGAACGCTCTTTGGGTTGATCCATCGTCTCAACGGTTATCTGTACAAGAGGTATGTAATCTCGTAACTCCTAGATTTCGCATGCTTAGGATTTTCATGGATTACGTGTACGCATGTTGCTTATTTGCTTGTTTAATTATTATGGTGAATTGATTTAGAATTAATTCATGTTAATAATTAATTGATTAATTTAAATATGTATTTTAATTCACCTCAAAATAGATCCGAGCACCCCTTATTTTTCAACAGATCGTTCCGGGGCTGCCCATCAGAGGTGAAATATTGATCACTAAGAATGTGAGTCTGCTCGTCATAGGAGGTATAAGAATGTCCCAGGTCAACTTGCAAATGAATGAAGCATTCGCAAGTCGGATAGATCGGAGGCCCACCCCCCCTTGCAATAGGTGCACAACAGCGGGTCCACTCCACATTAAGAGACCCATTCTTCGTGATGTCGCCCTTCCACATAAATCAACGAATGGCCATCTCCATCTTTTGCAAGAGCTCCCCGGGCCATTTGTAGACCATCATTGTATGGACCAAAGAGCTAGCGATGACACTGTTAATCAAATAATGTCTGCCTGCAAGGGAAAGAGAGCTACCTTTCCATCTAGAGAACTTCTGAATCACCGAGTCTTGAA